>NCKU01001166.1:0-28229 GCA_003675995.1 Dinothrombium tinctorium | reverse complement strand
AGAGAGAGAGAGAGAGAGAGAGAGAGACATTCATTTCACTCTAGTCTGCCGTGAAAATTTTCAATCGATTATTCTTTAAATATTACTCCTTCATGCTTCTGAAGTCCGTAAAAAAGTTTTTTATTTTTTCTATAAAATTCAAAACATTAAATCACTTTTGATTTAGCGAAAATTTGTCAAATTGAAAATTTTAAAATGTTTTTCAATTTTCCTCTTGAAAACCTATATTCGAGTGCATTTATAAATGACGAGAAAGAAAAAAAACTTGAAAAGCATTCGCGAATGAGCCAAAATTTTTTAAAGATGTGCCTAGCGTACCATTCGCGATAAACACCGTGTTTATTATATTGCGGTTACTATAACTTACGCAAGATTTAACTCGATACTCGGTTCAGTTTGATGATTGTTAATATTTCACAGATAGAGAGATAGCGAGATGCTTTGCTTACAATTGAAGTATTATCGAGCGGGAAGATGTCGGAGAAGAAAAATAATTTTTTTTTTCTTTGTCTTTCAATGGTTAAGCATACAGAAGCCATTCGATACATTCGGGTATAGACTTATCAATAGAGTTTTGTTTTCCTTCCTGATCAACATTTTTTTTCCTTTGCCAGAATTAAACGCTTTGCTCTGGCTTCGAATTTAAGAAACACAAAGAGCGAATATTTGCCGCTCGTATTGTTTGAAAAAAATTTGACCTCCTATTTGAGAGGTTTGAAGCACGAGCTTAAAAAATTTTTACTTTTGCATTCGAAAAATGGTGCAAAACTGATTCTTTGTGCTAAATAAATTTTTTTTTCCGCTAAAATTTCATTGTAAGCTCGAAAAGTGAGAAAGATTATTGTTTTTAAAATTTAAATTCATGCGGTTTTTTAATTTTTTTAATAGAAAATACAAAGCATTTTGACGCGAATTGAAGCCATAAAATGAGCTTTAAACCCGTTAATGCAGATACAATAACGAGAAAGAAAAGTTGAAAACTTAATTCATTCACTTTTTATGTTTCATTCAAATTTCGCTCCGACTTTCGCAGAGAGGATGCGAAAAAAATTTTAAATTTAAAACATTTATACGTTTTGATTTTAATATAAATCAGATGATAATTGATGCACGCAGACTGATGGAAAGACTGAAAAAGATGCATTAATTCGGCAGTGAGCGACTAGAAGCGTTTCGACGAGCGCACAAAGTTTTTTTTGCGTGTTTATTTCTGTCTGGAATTAAAAGATTTAAGCGAAAATTTAATTTCTAAATCTTGAAATGTACTCGTAAAAGCGATGGTGAAAGTGAAGCAGAGAAGAGGAGAGGAAAAGCGAAAGTTTTTCTTCTTAATTCAATAAAAATAATCGCGTTAAGTGTAAGCGTCGTTTAAAGCGGTGAGTAAAGATTCGCCATCACACGCATTGACTCCTGATGAAAAGTTTTACTCTCATTGTTTGCACAAATTACATCGAGTGTCTGTCGACGACAGCGTGCCTTTCAAAGCGGTAGCAGCGGCAGCAGAAGCAGAAGCAGCAGTCGAAAGGCAAAGGGTTGAGAAATGAATGAATGAATGAATGGATAAAATGAATGACCAAAGCTTTGTAATAAATTATCGAGATCGGCGTGTTTATGTGTTGTATATGTTGATTTGCTTCGTGCGCTCGCCGCCGATAACATCGATGCAATTCGCTTCTGTGACCGAAGATTCGGCGATACTTGCATTCGAAATAAATTTTTTTCCTCCTTTCGCATTTAAAAATTAATGGGTTCGTTCTTAACTAGCGAGCCTCGGCGAGCGAGAAAGCGAGAGTAGCGTAACACTTCTCGATAGATTCGTTGCGCTTTAAGCATCCAGCAAAAATCGATTTTTTACTCTTTCACCATAGTCTTGTTTGTTTGCCGCTTTTGCAAATATCTCGTTTCAATGTTTCAAGAAGCGAACGAGAGCGAAAGCGAGAAAGAAAGCAGAAAAAAAATTAGGTGAAAATTGAGTTCAATTTATTGTCAAGAATTATAATTAAGTATGCATTGTAATCTTAAATTATGCATACAGTCAAATATTGCATAAATTTGAATAATTAATTTCATACTTTGAGATGTTGCGAGCCGAGCTTACGCTTTCTTTGCTTTTTTTTACTCTTCTTCGTCGCCTTAATTACGACTGATGTTTTAATTTTCATCGATGAAGTTCGCACAAAAAAGTGGCAAAATCATAAATAATTTTAAATTTCTAAATAAAAGCAGCAAGTGCGTACGAAAAAAAAATTAAGACGAAGCGAAGTCACTACTACCGCCAGTGAAAATAAAGCCAATGTTCGTGTGCGTCCGGCTTAAACACCTATTATATGCATAAAAGTTTTTATTTTTCACTCATTTCTCTTACATTTCTCAGTACTTATTATTTGATCGATTCAATTTCTGTAATTAATTTTTGCTGCTCACTGTTTTATGTTTTATATCAAACGCAAAGAAATTGTCTATGACAAGAATTTTTTTTTTCTTTTCTACAAAGTTCATCTGTTAAGACTGAGAAAGAACAAATTTAGATGAGTATATTGAAAAAGTTGGATAGAAATCTTTATTAACTCGGTAGAAATGAAAAAGAAGAAGAACATATTCATTCATCTGTAATTGAGAATCAAGCATTCGAGTTTCTACACGAGATTACCTCGCAGTTATGCACATATTGTACTTCATCAAGAGTCTTAATCGTATAGAAAATTTTTTCGCTCGCTTTTTTCTTAACTCGTCGTGTTCTCGTGTTCGTTTTTCACTGTTTAAAACGAGAGAATGCGATTATTGCGCGGAAAAAGAAACGGAAGATAGCGGACGAAAATTAATCGCGAAAGGACGAAAAATTGAAATTGTAAAAAATTTGCAGCGCAAGTAGCAGCGGTTGATAATTAAAGCGGCTGATGCATAGAAAATAGAGAGTAAACCGCGAATCATTAAGCATCGTTTATTTCGTCTATAGATTAAAAGCGGCGAAATGTAGAAAGTGAAAGTGAGAGGAGATCGAAATCATTCAACAAACAGAATGTGCTTATATACAAAAGCGGCGATATAAACGTGTGTATATAGTGTGTGTGTACTATTTGAAGCAATAATACAAATTGCGCGGCGAATAGGTGCGATGGGAATTGTTCGCACAAACTTATACACTACACACATTTTTTCTGTTCGCTGTTTTGTGAGTAAAAGTCGAAAAACACGAGAAGACAAAAAGAGAGAAGAGAGAGAGAAAAGATAAAAACAGTGAAAAGAAGAGAAAAGAGCGAAGAAGAAGAGAAGAAGAAGAGCAGAAGAAGAAGAAAGTAAAGAAAAGTAAAAGCAGAAAGTAAAAAAACTTTAAGAGAATAAGATATTGTTAAAGTGTAACAATTTTCCGTAATCGACACACTGAAAATACAATTTAAGGTGAGAGAGAGAAAGAGAGAAAACAACGTATTTTTGTTTTCCAGCTAGCTACATAAAAAAAAATTGTGCGAGCGAACGAACAAGAATAAAAATTTTAAGCTTGTATAGCTCGTTCGCGTTCGTCCTACATTTCTTCTTACTCTTCCACTTCGATCTTTTTTCTTCTTCTGCTTCTTCTTCTTCTTAACCCTTTTCATCGCCGTTGTTGTTCTTTTTAAAAACGCAAAGCAATAATACACAAAATACAAGCGATGAAAAAAAAACAAACCAAAACAAAACAACAACAGTAACAGAAAACAAAATAATAACAAAAAACTTTTTTTTCTCTCTGCGCTCGCTTCATTCTTAAAGAGAAGCAAAAATTACAAACATTCGCCGAGAAAAGAAAAGAAAGAAGAGCGTAAAACGATTTAAATAACTGTTATACTTTTTTAATGCTCCGCTTTTACTTCATCGAGCATCGTAAAAATAATTTACGCGCGACTATTTGTTTTATAGTATAAGTTCGCCTTTTTTAAAACTAACTCAATATTTTATTTTATTACTATACTCTCGTTTTTCTAGATAAAGCGATCAGCGAAAAAATGTTAATTTTTTAAAAATTATTATTAATTATCGGTAATTTGAGTGAGCGAGAAAAAAAAAATTTAAAAAGCAAAACGTTGACACGTTTTTTTATTTTCCAACAACAACAACAACAAATTAAAAAAAAATTTTTAAAGTGAAAAATAAAAAACTAAACACATCGTTAAAGTTTAAATATTTTATTAATAGTCAAATACATGAAAAAAAACATTGTTTTAAATATTATACGAACGCATTGTTTACAAATGTTATACATTAATCTATAAAAATTTCACTCCACTTTTTCAAAACTGAATAACGTGTGTTACTTTCAATTTTTTATTTCTTCTTCTTCTTCTTCTTCTTCTTCTCTTCTTAAAACAAATATTATAAATTATAATAATTTTTTTATTCGCCTTTCTTTCTTCTGCTTCGCATTACAAATGGTTTTGCGCTTAAACATGCTTATTTAGTTAGTAAAATGTGCGATAGTGTCTCGCTCAGTTCGTTTGCAATGCGAGAAGGGGTAAAGGAACCTTAATTATGGGCAAATTGTTATGATGCGAACCAAAAAATGGTTGATCGAACAATGCAACAAAAGGGTTAATTTTATGTTATATTAACTGGCTATTGACGTCGAGGCAGCCTAGAAAGGCAAACCGCGATGCAATGTTTAATTTTTTTTCTTGTGTGCGTGTGTGTGTGTGTAGCGAGTTGATATTCGCGCTGTGTGTTTCGCTATCGCGGCGAAAACATTTTGCTCGGCTACAAAGTGACCAGAAATGAGTACGTTTTCGCTTTCGCGAATCGTTTCCACTGCTACACGTCTCATCAGCTCTGTTTCTTCGCGTACAGGCGACAATTGAAAAATATGCTCGCCTGAAAGCGAGAAGTATAGCGAAGCGATTGTATAGAATATGAAAAAGAGAACAAAAGTGCTGCTTGCCGCAACCGACTTTATGGATTGTATGCGTTGTGTGTGTGCAAACAATTTGAACAAAATGAATCTGTTATGGTGCAGCAGTTGAAGTAGTAGTAGTAGTAGCAGCAGCAGCGGTAGCAGCAGAAGCAGAAGCAACGGCGGCAGCAATTGTCGAGGGAAATATGCGAGAGGAAAGGCTTAAAGCCGTTTTGTTACAAACGAGACAAGAAGCGATTGTAAGCAGAGAATGTGAGTGAATTTTCTGTGTTCTATTCAATTGTATAATGGGTTTGCATAAAATTCACTGTCATTTGACGCAATTGTTACGAGCGTTTGATTGAAAAGCAGCGCTACGCGAAAAGCGAATGCAATCGAGTTTTTGGAAGCCTTTCGAAGCGATTCGAAACGCAATGCTTATATTTTCATTTGTTCGCCGTGTCGCTTTAATACGGGTTCATTGAACATAGGCCAAATTTTCCCGCAATCAACTACTTCGTACAATGTAACTTTTTGTGCGCTCGCTGCTGTCCTTTGCATGCGAGCTGCGTTCGAATGGCGAAATTTTCGAATGCGAACCCGATATTAATATTCGCAATTAGCGAGACTCTTTTTACTTGGTCGTTATTACTGCTCGATTCAATAATTACAAATTAATGAAAGCGGCGAAACTTTTTCGGCTAACTAACAATTTTCAGACCGGTAACTGGTATCAGAGCAGTGTGAAGTGCGATAGGCGCGCGAGTCAATAAACCTAACCGTCGGTTGCGTGCATCACATTTGTTAGACACATACACACACACACACACACATACACACGCACAGACACATGCATATACATAGTGCAAACACAGCACACACACATACACGAGTACCCACACACCGCATATATAATCAACCATCTTGTGTGTGGATGAAATCGAGACGTACGGCAGCGGCATTCTTCTCGTGTGCTACGATAATCCTATGCGCAGATTTGTATATAATTCCGCGTTTTCCTAATAGTCGACGAGCAGCAAAGAAGAATGTAGTGAGCGAGCGAAAGAGAGAGAGAGCCAAAAAAAACGAAAAAATCGATTTTATATTCAGAGACTGAGCCAAGAACACGGCCGGGTTTTAAAATATATTATTTGGTTGTCTACCCAAAAGGTCAAATTCGGCGTGTTTCGCGGCGGATCGATACGTCGGACAAACATTCATTCAGTACTCGTGTGTAGACGGAACGCACACACATACACAAGGCATAACATACATGCACACGATACGACGATATGCATTCGATACAGATAGACATAGAGAGAGCCGCATGCAGCAGAGAGCTTTTCGCATTGGGCAGATGGAGAAGAAAAAAAGAAAATGGAGAGCACGATTAATGTGCATTAAAAAGTATTTCATCGATTCGCTCGCGCACACACAAATTATGAATTAGTTAGTATATATACGCTATTATTATTATTATTATGCATTTTAAATACGCTAACTGCAGTATGTTTCTACCTTTTGTTCGGCGAACTTCGCTCGCTCGAAACAACACATATTTTACACACACACACATCGAGAGAGATAAAATGGATTGTTTTTGCTCGCTCGCTTCACTCGAAACGCACGTCAAAACAGTTACTCTGCGAAATGACATTTAAAGCTTTTTAAGAATTGAAAATAATTTTTCACCCGATGATCGAAGTGGAGAAAAAAATTTTGTCACATATTCCGCTCTCTCGGCTGCTTTTTTTCACTTCGCTCGTTTACTTTCATTTCTTTTCTTGCTTTTACACCCTTGTCGTCTGCACACGGCTGTCTAGCGTTCGAATTGCGCTAGACGCCGAGCAGTGCAACATACGCGCGCGAGTTCGAATAGGAAACTGCAATTCTCAGAGGTGCCTGACTCGGAATTCGCTGCTCAAATATTTACTATAGAGAACGCGAGCGAAACGCTGCTGCTTCGGTGAAATTGTCTCGATCGTGGTCGCTGTAAAGAGAAAAGTTTGTGACGAGACACGACTACTGTTTGCGAAACTTTTTCGCTTCAAACACACAAGCAACTTCTTCGCTCCACATCCTCTCGCGTCTGCATCCTCTGTGTGTGCGTTTCGCGCGCTCGTTTCGCTGCGATCAATTAAACTCTCGGCGCTATATAATAGCGTTTCGGGTTCGCTCGAGCTGCGGTTTAATAATTCACGTTTGGCGATGGTTGCGGATGAGTAAGAGATAGACAGAGACGAACGCGAAAGTACAATCGAGACGCAGACATGGCTGTGAATGGAGGAGAGAAAGAAGCGATAGAATAATTGTATTTTTCGAGAGCTGTTTTCAAGTTCTTTCATGCAATCGAATCGTCTTCATTGTTGTTTCGGCGAAAGAAAAAATATCGATCACTGCTGTCTAACTCGCTCTCTTCTTTCGCGACTCGTTCGCTGTGTGACAGTGAGTCGAGCGCAAAACAATCATTGTTTTATACTTAATTAGATGGTAACTGGACACTTTCAGTCATACGATACGTGTGTGCATTCGAGTTTAAAAAAATGAGCAACCAAAATGTTCGCTTAATCCATGCGACAAATTTGCGTCTATGCTTTCAATTAAAAATCAAGTGATAGCATTCGCTTACAAAAGATAGATGATCGCTGAGCGCGAGACGTGCGACTCGCAGCTAGTGTCTGCGAGTTCGCCAGCGAGCGAGCGAGAAACTTTTGCTCTCCGCGTGCTTTCGTGCGAAAAACTTTTCGTGTTCGCCGCATTTATGTCCACCGAATCCATGTCCATCGAGTTGATTGTGCATGGCGCAAGCAGAACAATGTTAAGACAAAACAGCGCGTACGCTTTGCCTCGCTCTTGTTTTTTTCCGAAATTAAATATAATTAAATGATTAATGCTTGAAATAAGAGAAATAAGTGCGTGAGTGTGTGTGTCGTTCGCAGAGGCGAGCGCTTGCAAACGCATTTGATGCAGCAAACAAAATGCGATGCAAAATCTGCTCGACGCTCGCTTTTTTTGCAGAGACGCAAAAAGATTTGTTTGTTGCGAGCAGCGAAAACAAAGCGACAACGGCGCGCTGCAAAGCGAGTACGCAATCAGCAATTAACTCGGCCGCATATGATTTGCTTATGAAAAATCCAAACGGTAAATACGTAACACAATCGCAACAATATATTTAATATTATCGCTGCGCTGCTTGCGAGCGAACCAGAAATTATCGCACATCGGTTATTGAACCGATTTTCGAGTACCGCGAACACAGATAAAAGTGTTTAACACACACGCACAAAAACACAACACATTATCGTACAGCCACTGATCATCGTACATCGTTTTGGTTTACCTGCTGCAAGCGTTTTCGAAAAAAAATTTCAAACCATGCTAATGATCTCTACATTTATATATATGTAAAAATGTTTGCATAATTTGTACATTTTTAAAATGTGCGAACGTAGCTTAATATATGGGACAATCGCTTAGATCTGGGTGTGCGCCTTCGATTACGCTTTTTTTGCTTTCGCATATCGAGAATCGCGGTCAAGTGTGCTGCACACAATTGGCCGTCGTGCTATTCGTGTGCCGTGACTTGATTAGCAGCGATTTCGAGCGAAAAAAGAAACGAGAAAACACAAAGTACGAAGAATATTTTTATGAATTATGGATAGAAAATATTTTCAGCGAAAAAGAAGCGTATTTAAATGAATGAAGACGAGCGCGAATGTATTCTTACGCAATTTACGAATATTGATTGTCTCGTCTTCTTTCTCTTGCCGTTACCTATTATCAAAACTTATGTATATTTGTGTAAAACGCTGAGAAAACAGATAACGACCATAAACGAGCGTACTAAAGTACTCGATGAATTTTTATTTCCAAACTTATCGTTTAAAATCATGTCCAACACTGTAAGTAAAAAAGAAACACTCGAGCATTTGTTAATTTCTTTCGCAAATAGTTATTGGCCATACTTTGGACTCACAAATTTATCAAACTCTCGCTTGTTTCAACAGTAAGTTTGCTTGCGTTCGTTTTCGACCAGCGATCGCATAAGTTCTGAAGTTCGCATTCATTTTCTAGAACGCGCACAAAAAGCGTGCACAAAATAAAAGAAAGAAAAAACTTATTTTCGCTTTATTTAGCTAATTTGAGCTGAAATTTTCATTCTTTATTTGCTATTGAAAGCTCTCTAATTTAGAGCGATTGAATGCAAATACAAACAAACAAACATTGCAACGTTCGCTTCGAAAAAAGGACCCTAAATTGCGAATGACACTGGATATCGATTTTTGCTTTTCTCTTCTCTCGCTCTCTCTCTCATGTCTGTATGTGTTTCGAAACGAAATGTAATTTTTATTTGTAATTTAATGTATCATTTATTTACTTTTTTACCAATATATCAAAAATATGCAATTTTAATGTAATTCAAATGAAATTTGTCGCGAACCAACCAAAAATTTTTGGCTCTCACTTTCGCGTTCTTCGCCCGAAATTACGTTTTACGTTTTGAAATCAAATGAATTATATAGAATCGAAATTAGAGAGACAGAGAGAGAGAGAGAGAAAGAGAGATAGAGGAGCATAGCAATTTTATACAATTTGTATGAGTAAAGCAATAGGATAGAGCTACAAAAGAGAGAAGAATTCATCGGAGTATTGCGTATTGCACAGAAGGGTTTCGTTTGCTCTTCGGGATTAAGATGAGAAAATCCTCGACGATTTTCAATCGCTTAGAGCTCTTGTGCAGCGAGAGAAACAGAAAGAGAGAGAGAGAGAGAGATGCACACTGAGAAGCATTGCTTCTCATATGGACCTTTTCATTCAGTTTTACAATAGCTCGTATTCAATTTATTAATTGCCGATAGCAATGTGGCAAATTGAGTTGTACAGCTGTTTCAAAATTTGTTTTCGATTTTATTCATACAAAACCGGTATATTTAGCGTTGGTTATTTTGGCAGGAGCTGTACGCACGCTGAATTGGAAAAGAAAAAGAGAAGCTTGCTTTTGTTTACAAACTAATACAAAAGTAATGACAACAATTCTTGGATTTTGAGTGCAATGCAAGTGTTTAAATGACAATATTCGAGAGAGAGAGAGGGAGAGCGAGTATTGGCGTAGAAGAAAAGTGAAAATAATGTCTGTTTAATAAAGAGAGAGATAGAGAAAAATTATCTAACAATTGTATGACATTTATAAACATAGAAACGAAAGAAAAGAAGCGAAAAAATATGGACAAACGAAAAATACCGGTGTACCCGACTGCGCGTAACGGCGAGCAACATGCACACACATTGTACATTGGCTCTATAATAATAATAGCGGCTATATTTACAACGGCAAGCACAAACATACACACGACTCACTCACTTCACTCGACTCGCACTACTCGAGAAAAAAGTTTGTTTGGTTCCCCGTCGCAATATCTGTCATTTTTCATATCAAAATTTAATATTTGTTTCTTTCAACGACTCGAAAAGCAGGCACACAATGAAAAAAAAATGTTTGTGTGTATGTTTAAGCCTTTTTTTCTTTTACCGGAGCCAAAATTTTCGCTCTTCTCTTTTGCAAGCGACACATGCATTGAAAAGCATGTAACGTTTCGCTTTTTCGCATTTAAATGTTCGAGCATAAAATAAAAATTAAACCGCAATTCATGTATACGCAAAGAAGAAGAACAGAAAACGTACGCGGCGTTCATTAATCGTTTTTCGACATGGCAAAAAATCGCTTTTCGAAATATTGTTTCGAAAAAAGTGAAACGGAAATTAATAATGTAATTCAGCGTACAGCGAACAGCGGACATATAGCATTTTCCGACACTGTCACACCACAATAATATCGCAACACACCGTCGCCGCTTCATTTTCCTACACTAGTTGCTCAATGCAACGCACACGATCCGAGCGCTGAAACGATCGCATTGCTGAGTACGTAAATTTTTCTACAATTTAATCGAATTGCGTTTACTTTTTCGCTTTCGCTTCGAATCAAACGCAATTCGCCAAATTGAATTGTGCTTGCATTCGATTAAAAGATAATTCGTTTAATTGAGCAGAAATAAGAAAAGGTGCGAATTAGACGAAAGCGAGCACAAAGTTTGTGCTTTTACTGCTTCGCTTGCGGAGGACAGAAGCGCAAAATTCGAGCGCACAGTGCGAACAAACGGCGAAAAGTTGAGACGCGAAACGAAAGGCAAAAAAGAGAAGCGCGCAAAAAAGCGAAATCGAATTGCGTGAAGCGAAGTGACCGCAGGCTTGTAGTGGGCGAACGCGCGGTGACCGCCTGCGTGCGGTACGCGAACAGCGCGACGAGCGCAGCACAAAGCGACGGGTGTACGCGAAGAGAGCGACAGTCGCGCGGCGAAATGTGTGCGCGCAGCCGTGCGTGGCGCAGACCTCGAATCGAGCTCGAGTCTGCTGCGGTGTCTGTAGGCGAGGCCACGCCCGCGCCGTCTGAGCACGGTGTGGTCCGCGCGACGTCTGCTGCGCGCGTGCCGAGCCCAGAGCGGCGCGCTACGCGCAGACGAGCGGTGCACCCCGTAAGCGCTCGCAGCACAGCAGCGAGACGAATGCAGCCGCCGTCGCCGTCGTCGCGCTCGCTTTGCGCTGTCTGCTCGAGAGCGGTGCGCGACGCGTGCGCAGTGACGCTGAGCACAAGTGTACGTTGCGTTCGAACAAAAGATAAGAAAGTAATAATAAGCAATAAGCAATAAGCAACAATTTCGGCGTTCGTTTTTCTTTTCGTTTCCAACGCTCGCCTCGTTTCGCGACTCTCGCCTCGAACGCGACCGGACCGCGGGTCGCACGCCGCGAACGCAGCGCACGCCGAGTGCTGTCCGACCGACGAGAAGACGCCGCCGCGCACACACAGCGTCCGACGGCCGCCCTCTGCTCTCTCGCCTCGTCTCTCTTCGCTTCGATTCGCGAGTCGAATGCGTGCGAATGCGTGACCGTGCGCTGGGCGCGCACACCGATCGCCGCCGTCGCCGCGTTAATCGCAATCGGCATTCGCACACAGCGAACGCAACGCACGCTTCGTTCGAATGGCCACTCGTCGAGACGAGCCGTGCTCCGATTTGTGAACGCTCGCGAAACGAACACAACGAAACTGTATCGCGAACGATCGCTAAACGATCGCTCGTCGAGCGAAGGTATGTCAATTGCTGCTCTTCTTTCTTCGCTCTTTTCTTCTTCATTCGCTCTTCTTTTCCAACATTTTATTTGTTCTTTTTCTTTCCAAACTAATGTTTCGCTTTTTGCCTTTCTTTTCGCCTCTATTCTTTCCAAACTCGTCTGTGCTCTGCGCGCCCGTCGCGCTCTGTCCGACCGCCGCTCGCTGCGCCCGTCGCGTTGGCGTCGAGCGGAAAGCAAACGCGAGCGCGGAATGCGGAATATTGCTGCTCTGCTCTTTCCAACGATCATTTGTCTGCCTGTCTGTGTTCCTCTGTTCTCGTCTTGCACTCGTTGTACATTACATTACTTCCGCTTTGATTGTGTACTTTGTGTGAGCGAATGTAGTGTACAAAAGCGAGGAATCAATTGAAAGATGAGCGCAGAGAGCGAACGAATGCGAGCGATACGAAGCGTGTGTCTGTGTGTTGTGTGTATATGTGTGTGTGCAAATGATGCACACAGCGGCAGCAGACAGAGGATGAAAGCGATGAACGCGGAGACAGTCACTCACTGTTCGTTTCTTTCGCTCGCTCGCAAATTGAGGAAAACTCGTCGCGATTTAATGCAGAGACGAATGAGAAGAGATCAGTTCTTAGCGCGACAACTAAAGCGAGTCGCAATCGAAGGTCGCTTTTTCGCTACGCTCGCTTCGCTATTCTGGCCTCAGATTTTCTCGCTTCTATTTGACATATCTGCACACGTCTAATTTGCATATTACGTTTTTTCTCCTCTCTCTCCACTCGCACACAGCTCTTTGCATCGGTCGCAGCAAGACACTGATTTATATCTGCTGACAATCAATGCACTGTCTGCCGCTTGTTGACTCTACTACCAACCATTGAACATACTTCGCGACGGTAACATACTCACAAATGTGCGGTGTGATACTTACTGCTAAGTGAGGCGCAACTAAGTGTTGACACTTTGGTGCTCGGTGCAGATTAGGGGTATACCGGAAGGAAGGATGAAGTGAACTGTTGTTGGACAACTGTGCTTCGCTACAAACAGTATTAACCACGAACTTCACACTTGTGTCGCGCAGCGATGAACATGCAGAACGGCACGTTCCCATGGGTCAGTCCTCCATCACTCGGAAGCCAGAAGGGTCCGTGGCCCGGCTATCAGGCGAGTCTTACCGATCTCTTCTTGAAGAAGAACACACTACACCAATTCGGCACCGGAATCTCCCAGTTGGCAGCTGCATCCAGTTATTTGGAGAAAATGTCGACTCTCGGTTCTTCGTCTTCTGTTCCTGGATCGAGTGCCAATTCGGACTTAGTTCTTAATCATCCTTCGCAACATCAGCTGCACAACAACAGTTCACAAAAGTGTCCTCATCCCGACGGCAAGGATAAGCCGTATCCGTGCGACATTTGTATACAACAGTATTCGAACTTCTGTACGTCAGGACCCGCAAAGAACTCAGACATAATATCGACAACCTGCTCAAGTAGAATGGCCTCAACGGAATCCATTTTGGACCACAAAACGCATATACATGGTGCTTCATCTCATCTTCCGCACTCTCACCTACCTCCTTCCTCCGGTCTACCCTTATTGTCCCATCAACCAACTATCCATCATCCACGACGCGCCTCGTCGACTGGTTCCGCTTCTTCAACTGGTACTAGACCTAAAAACACGAGTAATAAACAGTTCCTCTGTCCTGTCTGCCATAGATGCTTCACTCAAAAGGGTAATCTTAAAACTCACATGATGATACATACGGGAGAGAAGCCATACGCTTGTCAGGTAAATTGCGGCCATTGATCACTTCTCTCCTGAGCTCTGTCTCTTTAGATTTGCGGAAAAAGTTTCACACAAAAAGGAAACGTAGACACGCACATGAAGATTCATACGGGAGAAAAAGATTACGGTTGCGATTCTTGTGGCAAACGGTTCACTCAGAAAGGGAATCTCAAGACACACGTTCGAAGCGTTCACACGAAAGAGAAGCCATTTGTATGCGGCATGTGCGGAAAAAGTTTCTCGCAGAAGGGCAACATGCAGACACATTTGCGGACCCATAACAAAGACGACCGATTTCCGTGCAATCTTTGCGGCAAAACGTTTTCGCAAAAGGTTAGTGCCGCGCCATGACCGACATTTTTTTATTGATTTTTTTCCAGGGCAATCTGAAAACTCACATGCAGCGACACACAGGTCAGCTGCCAGCCCGACGCTATGGAACCGCCAAGCGTCTCACAGGTGCTAACAGACATTCTCAGGTGCATTCATCGACTTCAGGAATATTTTCTCTACCCTCGACCACGCTTTCGGAACCCTCTCCTCGAGAACCGCGACATTTGAAATCAACGGATGATGATTCGGCGTCGCCGGTCGAACATTCCATGCTCGGCGCTCCCCCTTCCGCTCACAGCCATCAGCAGTCAAACCAAATGACCAGTCCTTCGGCAGCTGCAATGACATCTCCTGATGATGCCTTAAGTCCATCACACACACCACTGAAATTAGGACACCACAACTCGCGTGATTCAGCGCCTGTGTTGGAAACTCTGCACAGCCCGTCATCACAGCAGCTTCAACAGCAACAGTTGCATCACCTGCAGCAGCAATCGCACCGAAGTCCGGCCTCGAGTCCCATAGCCATGTCCTTCGGCCCCTGCTCAACCGCCTCGAGAGCCTTCTACTCTGCACCCACCACACCAATGCCGCTCGCGGCCCACGCGTCAACGTGGTTGACCGCAACCGCTTCCCCGAACGTGACAAGCAATAAGAATCGTCCAATCGGTTCCCCGTATGATAACTTCAGCTTAAGTTCCTACGGGGGCTTCCCTCATGGACAACACACAGGCATGTCGTTGTCGAGGTTGTCGCTGTTGACTTCGCCTTCTGCTCACAGCGGCAGCACAAATCCCACAGGAACAAGTTCAGAAGGAGAACAAGCGAAACAACACTCTCAGTCGCAGTCTCAGCAATCAGCTTCGGAGACGGCATCGACACCGCCTCAGCATCAAGGTAATCAGTCTTCATCCGGTATTCATCAGTACCCACAGTCGACACCGAACCCTGACTTCTCACAGCTACTCGATTAGTGTGAGGAGTGCATATTCCTCGTCTAGTCAGCCATTGCCGTAGCGGCAAGCGTCGAATTAAACGCGATCAAGTGGAATATCTGTAAAAATTGTCGCCTACAATCATTCGCCAGAGATATACATAGTAGTCGTTAGACACAATATTCTCGTTGTTAGATTGTTATAACGTTCACTCAATTAACTCAAGCTTCTATGTATACTTTGCTCAATTGCTGTTCAGCTCTGAGCTGATTTTCGTTTTGTGCTTTACAGGATTTCTGTAAGTCGACAGGTAGGGGGTTGCGGGTGTTCTCCGACCGGTGCTTTGACCGCCTGAGTGAAAGAACGCACTGTTCACACACAAATCGGTACATTGTACTCTGCTCATTTGTTAAGTAATACTTAGTCGTAGCTGTAAGCAAGACGCTAGAGTCGAGCGGTACTTTAGATGTAGTTTCATCAGTTTATGGGTGCCTCGAGATTCACGTTACTTTCATAACATTGTTTGGTACACGATTAACCGGTAACTGACGAATTGATCGAAGACGACGTTGTTTGTTAATTGAGTGACTTTTGATGAGTGCTCCTTTTGATACTTGAATATCTTTGTATTGTGCCGTTGTTGGTTATGGTGTACACTAATACGTCGTGCCCTCCGAGCCGATGGCCGTGGCACCACTCCTATGTGTTCAGTGTACTTATTGTTTTCGTGTCTTGTCTTTTCATACGATGAGCTCGACGAGAACCAGAGGTTGTTAGAGTTGAATACAGTACTAAACCGCATAATGCCGGTGTATACGTAATTATGCGCCGCGTGAGGTTAAAGATGTGCCAATTTGCATCATTTTGTCAACGGTGTGCGAGACGAATAATGCGATTTCGCGCAAAGTGAATGATGTCTTATTCTCAAACCCTTTTAGTTCCTCTCATTTTCATGAAGATCTCGAAATTACGTGAAATTGCGTTTTCAACCAAATTCTATTTCATTGCACCCTTTGCATTTACACGTAGTAGACGTAGACGAATATTTGTAGTATTGACTGTGATGTTGAAGCAGTGAAGCTAAGGAACGAATTCGAGTGATAACAATTTTTCACTGTTTGTGAATGCAATATAAAGGAGTGTGATATAATTAAAACGAATGGTGTGATAATCGTTGACGAACAGAGAGCGAAGAGCTATTTTGGAAAGGATAGTTTTAGTCATTTGGAATTGAAGAAGAAAAAGTTTTTTAATTGTCACTATATTTGACACAGTGTCGGTAAACGGAAAGAAGAGTGATTTTAAAAAATTGATCACGTTCAAGTGTTGTCTTATAAATTAATTGTACAAATTTTTTCATTTTCCTTCCTTTCGATGATCACACATTGAAAACAAAAATGCATATAAAACAAAAAATGATGAAAGGTTGACGAGTGACCAAAGACTGATTATTCGATTTTTTTAATTTGATACTCTTTTGTTTTATGTCTTAATTATTTGTAGGTTAACAAACCCTTTGATTTATGTTTTCTGTTTGGGTTATGAACCCACACTAAAAAAAGAAACGCAACGCGTTTATAATAATTTCTTTTTATTATTATTATTATTATTAAATTTTTCATTCAAAATGAAAATTTAAAAAAGAAATACGATGTAGTGATTGTTAAACTCTCTTTTATTGTCTTTGTTTTATTTCTTTATTACGTTTTCACTTTTGTTTTTACGAAAAAATATGTTGTCGGAGTGTCTTAAGTGAGCAGAAAAGTCGATAGAAAACTGTGGAATCATTTCTCTACAAATGATATACACGATAAAATATGCAAAATGCAGAAAGTTTCATTATTATGTTTTGTTTTCTCTTTTTTTTTCTCTCTCAAAATTTTCGAAACGAATTCGATCCCGAATGCGAGTAAATGCAATTCCTTGTTTATAATACTAATAGCGTTTTTTTTTGACTTCGATATTCAACAAACTTCTATCTGCGATACTCTGTTTTTTAATTTTTCACCCTGTATATATTGTGTTGTTTTTCATTTACTTTCGTTCTCGTAATCATTTCTTTTTCTTCTTCGAGAAATGATCGAAAAGCGAAGTTCTTCTAGAGAAAGTAACGGAATTGCGTTGAAGAACCATCAAAGAGAAAATTGTTTAGGTGTGAATTTATATTTAAAAAAAAGTGTGTTCCTCGGAGTAGAATGGAAATTGCAAAGAAAAAAAGCTGTTCTGCTCCTTAAAACAAACAAATTCTACGAATGGGTTTGACTTTTAAAAAAGTCTCAAATCAAAAAACAAACGAAGGTGTCTTGTGTTTTACGTAACGTGTTTAAGCAACGTGTTTTTAGAAACAACAAAAAACTAAAAAAGGGTATTGTGATTACAAATCACAATAAAAACATTTTGAGACAAAAAACTTAAACAAAAATGTTTTTTAAAAGAAATTAAAAACTGAGAAAACAAAAAATCCATTGAAATGCATTGATTTGTTTTTTTTTTTTTATAATATATACTCTGTTTTTCGAATTCCCTTCATCTCAATAGCCTCATTGATTTGAAATATAAAATATATAATTTTTCTGTTGTAAAATTTTTCTACGTTTATTTTTTGTCATTCAGCGAAGAATAAAAAAACATAATAACGATACGAAAACAAATCACAATTTTGTACTCAAGTTCAGAGGTGCTGAGAGTTGAAATGAAAAAAATTGCATTTTTGTCACAAACAGTCAAATTCATTATTCCTATAATAAATAATTTACGTTTCAATATTCTCGCTTTTATCCTTTCTAAATCGGTTTCGAGCTCGCGTTTCAAACTGCTTTACGTTCACGCATCGAAATTCAACTTTTTTTTTCTTTCTCGAATGGTCGTATAGCGATTATGGTGAAGCATTTGCGTTTAATAGTGTACCAAATGCGTGTTCATAATTGCAACCATGTTCAAACAACCAGCTGGTAACATTGTTGCGATACACTTGCTTTTTGCTGCTTTTCATTTTATTTCTTCTTTTTTGCGATCGTGAAAATTGAATAAGTATACATTGTATTTACAGCCCTGATGCAGTTTCGATTTGAATTACATTTAACTTTAAAATAAGAGCTACATTAGTTTAAATATTGAATAATTGTGGCTATCCGAAATTCAATTGCGCAACTATTCTTTTGCTGCCTTTCCGCCTTATTTTTTGAAACGAAATCAATAGCATGCGTCTGAACTATAAATGCAATTTTCTCTCTCTCTCCTTCCTTTGACCGGGTTTCTCAATTGAATTTGCCTGTGATTAGCGCGGCAATCATCGATTTCATGTCGAATATCATTTAAAGTACGGCCGACTTGAAAAGAGTTTTTCTTTTCGCTGCGAGCGAGACATTTTTACCTATGTTCGTGTTCTATCTAGTGCGGTAAAAATGTTAGGTTTGAGTGAACGATAGAAAATTGTTTGCATGAATTGACCGAGAAACGATTTCAACTTGAGAATTCCAATTTCGACGCCGTCACACAAAAAAGCCTCTCGTCGACTTCGATGGTTGACATTCAATTGCAGATCATTTTTGCGATTGACGCAATAAATCGAACGACTACTACAATCGAAAGAACGCGTTCACTTTGCGAGTGAAAAAAAATGGTGCGCGATATTTACTCGAAATGCACTGTATACCAAGCAATTCACTCTCTCTCATTAACTTGATGCTGTTGACTTAAAAAACATCGGTTTCCGACGTTTCGATTTACTGCTCGTCGTGCTCAGACACAAAATGTTTGTATAGTTTTGTCATACATAAAATTTCATTACAAAACTTCATAAATAATTTATATTTAATTGCATTTTTAATACAAGCGACGAAGATTGCAATGCTACCGCTGCTTTACTTTAGTATGTAAGCACTGGAAATGGATCTATCTTCTTCCATTTATGTTTGATCACATTATGAGAATAGAGAGTAAAACTGCGCTCGCTGTCTCGCCGATCATCGGTTTCGTTTCGAATCGATACTTTATGAGCGGAAGACAAATCGAGCAGCTTCACTTCGGGAACATTGCCGAAGAAATCAGTCAACGGAACGTTTTTTGGATCGCGTTTGAATAGATCTTTGCGCACGGTCACTGTCGATATGCACACACGCTTCGGACAA
This sequence comes from Dinothrombium tinctorium, assembly GCA_003675995.1. Taxonomy (NCBI): domain Eukaryota; kingdom Metazoa; phylum Arthropoda; class Arachnida; order Trombidiformes; family Trombidiidae; genus Dinothrombium; species Dinothrombium tinctorium. The sequence goes on along the minus strand of NCKU01001166.1, from coordinate 9,054 downwards.
ATGGAGAAAAAGTCGCTCAGCGATTTCGAACTGTTTATCGAAACTTTTTCGAGAAATTCTAACGCATAATAAGTGTAGCGATCGATAACGTACACACCGATTGTCGGATCGCCGTGATGCGAAAGCGAGTCTTCGCCTATTTTCGAACTTCCGATGCCGAGTATATTCGGCGAGTAAAGCTTACTGGCCATTGATTCTGCTTGACACGTTTCCGTGATCAGCAATATTTCATTGTATCGCCGCTTTTGATACATTTGCTCGAACGCATCCGACAGCTCGACGCTGGTTATTTCTTCCGAATCTTGAAACTTGAGGAATCCTTCACCACCGTGTCCGGTTAAGTAAATCAATATGTTGCTTCCCTCGTCGGTAAGCAGTTGCTTCGATCGCGGCGTGCCTTCGTTCACGCGACCGGTGAGCAGACGAATGAAGTTTTGCACCGTAACCTCGTAGCCTCTGTAATCGACCTCCACATCGTCACCGTACACGTTGATGTGATGGTGCGCGTTGTTGAAAACAGTGCCCGGCTTCGGATTGCGACTATTGCACGGCATGTCGTCGGCGAGCATCAATATGATGCGATTGTCAGGAATGCCCAAACGCTTCACGCTGCGGTAAATGGAGAGCACATTGGCGACGTGTCTATAGTTGAACCAATATCGCGAGGAGCAAACCAAAACCGCCCAATTGTTCGTGTGTCGTTTACCCTCAAAAAAGCGCTCGACTTTCGCCGAAACTGCGACCGTTTTTTCGAATGCATTCGCGATGAAAAAGAACGCGAAAAGAACGCGAACGTCCATTCGAACGGAGGCTGTTCGCGTTTCGTCCGCGCGGCGCGAGACGGCGCTTCGGTCGCGACGCGATTTAAATCATGTCGACGCGAGGTATGTTTCGTCCGTTTTGCGTTCGTTTCTTTCGTTTCGCTCTTCTTTCGAAAAAGCTTCGAAAGACGAGCGAAAAGAATCGAGAAGCAGCGTTTAATCCGATTTTCGTCGATGCATAGAAAGCGAAGAGCAGCAAAGGTTTCGCTTCCAAATCGAGCTCGAATTCGTGCAATGCTTGGCGAACCCGAATTATCTCAATTGTAAGTCGCCGATTGTGATTACTTCTAACCGCGAAGAACTCATCGCATTCTTCTCTCCTCAGTTTTAGCGCAGAGAGGAGTGCTCAAAGATCGATGCTTCGTCAATTACTTGGCTTATCTTCAGTATTGGAAGAAACCGGAATACGCTAAATTTCTAAAGTATGTGTTTGTCTCTTCTCTCCGCTTTCGCGATGAGTATCAATCAAATTTTTATCGTTTGTGTCCACAAGCTTTTTCGCGGTTTCGTTCGTTCGCCTCACTCTGAATCATTTTTAATTTCTTCATCAATTTTAATTCGGTTTTAATTGCTTTTGTTTTTATTTTCATAACAATCTTATTGCACCACGTTAAACAAACATTGTTGCACTTACTACTGTCATAAACACCAAACGCCAACAGAATGCTTTCAAAATATATCGGCGAACACAAACAAAGATGAGAACTACATTTGCCAATTGATTTTAAAATAAGAAGAAAGCGATCGAAACCAAGTATGCATTGCATATCGAATCAATCGATTAAAAACTATTTGTGAATGTTCTCTAAATTGTCTTCATAACGATCGCCTATTGCTTTCTCCAATCGAAAATATTACAAAAAGCAAGAAAAAATATAAAATTCAAATGCTCAAAGAGAGACACTATTCAAAAGAAATAAAAAATATTTATTTTTGATAATTTTAAAATTTTAACTAAAATAATTTCAATTTTGATTTGTTTTAGAAACTTATTGTTGTTGCACATTTAATCAAATATTTTTCTAACAACATTTCTTTTTGTAAGAAAGAAAGAAAAGAAAAGAAAGAAAACGATTTCAAACAAAAGCGAAAAAAGTTTTGAATCCTTTCATTCGACTCGTAAAAGAAAAATCAATCCGTAGTTTGGTGGAAAAAGATAAAAAATCTTATCGATTAAACGTATAACTAAGTTATAAACTCTTAGAATCAGTTTAGAAAATCACTAGTAAATAAGTTATAACAATCAAGTGTTTAATAACTTGAATTATAAACCAGCTAGTTATGTTACTACCATTTATTTTTTTTAGCAAGTTAATTGATTGAGAAAATAAACTCTTTGCTAATAATTAAATAATAGCTCTGAAAATTATTAGTTTTTTCTCATTTAATTTCATAGCACAATTCTTAAAAATTATATTTTTATCTTTAAATCAGATCATTGCTTTAGCTTCGTACTTTAATTACTATATTTAAGTTTGTCGCAAAGAAAAGTGAAAGTATAGTTTAAAAATTAAATTACTTTAAACATAAACTCTCTCAAAGCTTTAAGTAAATTGAAATCCCAACTGAAGCGAAACTTGATTAAATTCTTTCGCTTGAACAAAATCTAAAATAACCTTTCGTATAATCATTATTATGGCTCCATTTTTCACGATATTTCTTATTTTTTAATACGTTCATAGAACGCAATTAAAGCAAACAAAAAATTTAGAAAAGGTGGTCACAGAAAATAATGGTGCGCAATAGAAACTATCGTTAGCTAGCACTGTAAATGGTTTTATTTGTCACGATATAATTTTCAAAAGCGCACCAATTTGAGATCATTAATGATAAAAACTTCACTATGACTTTCATATTAAATGATGTGTTAAATTATGTTAATCTAAACTTAATTTGAAACGCTTCTTCAAAGTGATTAATTATATATTTGATCATGAACCCACGACATAGTAATCAAGAAAAGCTAATTTCTCTTCACCCTCGCTTTGTTTTCCGAACTCATTTTCAGATGATTTCGTTTTGATTGTAGCTGCACTTTAGATGAAGAACAAAGAAGAACGAGCAATACATTATAGTCATTATTGTCTATTTTTCATCTTTTGTTCATTTTTCATATTTCATGATTCTCTGAAATTAGCAATGACTACAAAATGTGCTGAGTTCTATGAATTTCACGAATTTTTTACATTTTTTTAAAAAATTTTATTGCTAATTTTAGCGATCATAAAAATAATGACGGAAGTTTATTGCTTCGATAATTCACGTGAAATTTAAAAATGCGCTTTTCTAGTAATTTGCTCCCTGAAAAGCATCAATTGATTGATTGAAAGGCTGCTTCTCACCGTTTAATTCATTTACTTTTTAGCTTACGTTTTTATGCACAATTTTAATACGTTTTTCGACGTGATTTTCAGCTAATTTTTGAAGTTACCTTTCACCGAATAGCCGTTGATTTTTTTTTCCTACTTCATCACATTTTGAGTGATTTGAAATTGCCAAAAATTCACACACACCCATATTATTTTGCGCTTAAATTAGGCAACAAAATTTCTTTTAAAATCGCGTTTTTCTCAGCGTTTAAACGATTTATAAACGAATTGATGCAAAAAAAAAAAAAATATTCGCAACTAAACTGATTTTGCTGTTAAACGAAAGTTTTTGAATTGAAAATTGAAATTTGAGTTTAAATGACGTTTAATATCGGAAATTTATATTTATGAAATGTAATTGAACGAAATGTCAGTTTAGAAAATTCGCGAAAAAAATTTTTTAAAGAATATGAAAATTGAAGCCAAATTTTTTTTCAAAGAAAGCGTTAAAATGTGAATAATGAAAGCTTTGCTTTCAACGCTTTAGCGTAATAACTAATTATTCGATCGATTTATTACATTTCGCAGATATCCGATGTGCTTATATTTTCTCGATCTTTTGCAATACGAACACTTCCGTAAAGAGATCACAAGCGGACAATGCGCGAAATTTATTGAAGACCAACAGTTGCTTCATTGGCAATTTTACATTCGCAAGAGAACACGACTATTACAAACGGCAGCGGCGGCAGCGTCAAGCAATCAACAAGAAAACACCAATTCACAGCATTTGCCGAATTCGCATCAAATAACAGCATTTAAATGAAACTCTTTTTTCTCTTTCTTCTCTGTCTCTCTCGATACTAAACTCAACGAAAAAACCATTGCGAATCTTTCATTATTGAAATTGAATAAAGAAAAAAAAGAAAGCGAACTCGATTTAAAATTCTTCATTTTAATTAGTTCGTGATTAGCAAGTTGTTTCTGCAGATGAAACGGGTTTAATGATGGTTTGAAGCGATAAAAATGTACAACAATCGAAAAATAATTCGCAAGCTTTAGTATTAATCGGTTGTTAGCATCGTGTTTTCAGTGTGAATCAATTGACGCTGGTTTTCACTTTAAACACTTTAATTGTGAAAAGGTTCTTCAACTTCTTACCACCACACCTATCGCCGCGCACGAAGAACGATAAAAGTGTGTAGCATGCTATATATCAATGCATGTATCGCCGCGACAATAACTCACCGAAAACATTAGACAAAGGAAAAAAATTCAAAAAGTGAACTGATTCGTGAACGCGAAGAAGCGGACTCGGTTTGGCATTTACTGTTGAAGGGTTCACTGTCTTTGTTAGTGAAATCAATAAAAAAAGGCACAACTAATTAAAGGCTGGCTACAATTAGTTATTCAAGTTTAAAGTTTAAATCCCGTTTTAATATTTACAAGAGAACCGTGTGTTCGCGCTTCGCCGACTTCGCTGTTCACGCTTCAAAAATAGCAAATTAAAAGCTATTCGAACCATAAACAATTTGAATTAATGTCGCAAATGCTTCCTTTCAGAGCAGAAAGTTGTATTCATGTAATAGTGAGTTTATTCTTCACTCTTTTTCACTCGATGAAAAAGAAGCAAAGAAAATTGGACAATGAGCGACGACCCACAAAGTGGTACGCTACAGTTTTTCTAGCCGCGAATTATGCGCGACTTATTTCACAGTCCTCGTCGAGCGCTGTAGCTTCTTGATTATTCTACAGACCGCGTAATGTCACTTCTTTTATGGCCACTTTATTTTTTGACTCGGTAATGAACTAAACTTTTCTTTCAAAACACTGCAAATGTGTGTCAAAGTAAATAGACTTTTCGTCGTACACTGTTTACTGCGTCCAATGGTCAAAACTAATTTATCACTTCGCTTATTTTAGTGCGAAACAACGATTCTAATTTTCTTATTCTTACTCGCCGATTTTTTCTTACTTCGTCACATTTTTTCGCCATGAAATGAATTTCTAGAATCGAATAGCGCTATGCTATCGCCATTAGATTTTGTGCTTCTACAGCTCGGCAGTCCTGGTCGATATCAACTTTTTATCGGATTTCTTCTCTGCTGCCTTCAATTACCACTTTCGTTCAGCAACGATCTGTGGACGTATTACGCCGAAGAACCGCCGCATCGATGTCTAATCACTCGAGAGAAAATCAACGGTACACGCGAAAGTGAATGGATTCCGATCGAGGAAAGCAATAAATTCGGCAAACGCTTTTCGTCTTGCTCGATGTACATCGATGTTCTTCATCACTGGAAGGGTACGCAGAATTGTGTGGATGGCTGGGAGTACAAGCCATACGAAAAAGAGCACAACATTATCATGGAATGGAATTTGGTTTGCGAGCGAAAATATTTATTGACAATACTGTTTTACACATCGCATTTATTCGCAATATTCGGAAGTTTGGTATTTTCTTCGTTGTCGGATAGATTCGAGCGCAAACGAATGCTCCTCTTATCGTTGTACCTGTTCGTTTCGGTTGCACTTTCGATTCATTTTGTGCAAGATTTTGCGACTTTTGCCATTTTATACTGTCTCCAAATGTTTTTTGCCGCGGTGCGTATTTATTTAATTAAATTTCAAACTGTTTGTAATTCATTTTCGAAACAGGGAATATTATTAATAAGCTACGTGCTACTTATCGAACTATATCCGACTCCGTTTCAAGTGCAAGCATCGCTTTATTTGACTATATTCGCGATTATTTCGACGACATTTTTCCCGCTCATCGTTTGGGTCATCAGAACGTGGCGATATGTGCAGTTAGCTTTGGTCGCGCCTGGAATCGTTTTTTTCACTCACTTATGGTGCGCAAGTTGAATAATGGCTTCACAACTATTCATTCGAAATTTCTTTCTTTCTTTGTTGACAGGATCCTTCCTCAGTCGCCGCTGTGGTTGATAAATGAAGGCAGAATTCACATTGCAGAAAACTTGATTGAGAATCTAGCTGCGCAAAACGGCAAATCGATATCACCGAGCTTTCGTCTTCATTTACAGAACATTTATAATTCTTTAAAAGGGTTGAATGAAACTAGGCATCGCTTTCTGCCAAAATTTTCATCTCCGTGCATACGTTGGTATCTTTTGGTGCATTTTTATCTTCATTTTGTCACATCATTAACTTTAAATGTCACTGAATCTCAAGTGTTGCGGTTGCACGAAAGCAAATACGTTGATCATTTTTTTCGTGGACTGGTAGATCTTGGCACAATCATGATTTTGTACTACTTCGCAGTCAGGTAATTCACGCCGGCTATTCAAAAATTTGGTCAACGCCTGATTTCAACAGGCTAGGACCTCGTCCGGCGCAAAGTTTGGTTTTTATTTTATCTGGTTTATTGATGATGGGCGCAATATCTCTTCAAGAAATGCTACCGAAGACTGAAGATATCAGTGGTAAATATTATTGTCGTGCTTTCGTTTCAAAAAGTTTTCCTTCTTGCTTTCACAGATGAATTCGATTATCGACTTCTTTTACTACCATCAATGCTTGTATCAGGAGGGCGAACATTGCTTAGAACCTTACCAGCATTTATTTGGTATCATACCGTGAAAACTTTGCCTACAGGCGTTAGGCAAGACTATTAACTTAATTTACTTTTTCCGAAATGTTTGAAAGAGACTTTCTTTTGCATGCTTCATTTACTTAAATTTCTACATTCACATTTCACTTCCTGTAATTTAGCATTAAAAGTGAATTTTTACGATTTCTTTAAAAAATTTTCCATCACAATAAACAGAAACACTGGCTTCGCTTGCTGCTATGCGTGGGGTGTCATCGCGGAAATGGCCTCTCCTAATCTGCTTGTTTTGGTATGTTCTAATGCATTTGTATACCTGAATAAATCTTTAATCACAGGAATGGCTCAAAGTGTTTATTTTTTTTTCAAATATTTACAAGTTATGATCACATTTTGAAGTAATGACTTTCTCATTGTTTCAGGCTGAACTAATCGCTCCATTCGTACCTATTGGCTTGTGTGGTTCATTGGCAGTGATTGCAGGAGCTCTTTCTCTTCTATTTCCGAATTGTTGGCGGAAGCCATTGCCAAATACGGTGGAAGAAGCTGAAAATAGAAAATTGATTCCAATCAAAGAACGTTATCCTAGTTTTCGAGAGTTAAAAAATAAGAAACTAAGTTCATTGACACAGAATCCTGTAACTCAATCAAACGTATACACCGTGGATCCTGTTGTGGAGAAAACAAGCGTTAAATGCAAAGAAATGTTATGTGCACAAAGGGATGAAAATTGTAACCAGAGGCAAGCACCGAATCAAACACAGCAAAGTGAAATGGTTAATGCGTCTGTAAGACCATTAGGACTTTATGATGCAGCCGACAGTAAATTGTCTGATCTCGAAGAAGAATATAACCGCGGTAATTGGCGTTTGTATCCGAACGAAATTAACTCTCAACAAATGTACAAAGTTGTCACCACTAATCGAGAGGTGAATCGTTCACTGAGTGATATGCATGAATTCAATCGCATCCCGGAAGCGCGCTTAACTCGTGTAGTACCTCATACGACGACTAAAAGCAGAGACACTTTAATTGCTGAAACACATCTGTGATATTCACTTTACTTCATGTCATTATAATTTGCTCTATGAAGTAATTAAATCAAACTTTCATTTTACAAATTGACTTTTTTTCGAAAATAAATGATACGAAAACGATTTCATTAAAAATTCACTTTGCACAAACTTAAAATTAGTATTCTACTCGCATGTAAAAATCATTTAATTTAAGCTTATAATGTTTCGATAAATTCTTTATATTCATTAATTACATTGTAAAAAAACATATTGAGGCTTTAGGCAAGACTAACTTTATTGTAAATTTTAACAAAAGCGTTTCGCAAAATTTCGCTGCGTGAAAAGCAGAATCGCCTTTTGAAATTCTCGACAATACACAACGAACATTTTTCATTCTCATTCAAAACAAATGATTTATAAATTCAATTGAAAATGATTACTAAACTAAAACTTTTCTCATTTCGTACCTCAGTTGAGTAAAAAGTTTTTGTTTTGTTTTTTTTTGCCTAGCAAACTCTCCAATTTCAATATCTGCTTAATGAGGAAGCTTTATTAAATGCAATTCATGATTAATTTGGCTTCTTCAAACTCGAATAAGTAATCAAACTTTATTGAGTTATCGCTAGTTTCAGGTCACTATTGAAGTAATTGTTTCATTCATACGAAGAAGAAACTTTTTGACTTTTAATTAATCTTGTGTATAAGAGAATATTTGACAACAACTTTTGAAATTCGCTAAAACTGTTATGAAATCAGAGATTTAAGCAACTAATTAACAGACGTCTGACAAATAAATGAATGAAAATTTATTATACGACACAAAAAAACATTTTTCATCAAAAATGCGTAAAGCTCAATGAATTTTAACACAAACGTTGAACATAATTAATTTTAAACAATCGGATAAAGCAAAAAAATCTAAATATGAATTATATAAAATTATAGATTTGAGCACATATTTTAAATTTAGTTTAATTTTTCAATTTTTCGAAATAAAGCAAATTTCATATTTTTATCAATTATAAAGCGTTTTGTTCAAAGATAAGAAAGCAAATGCTCAACTTGATTCGAGCGTTTCGGGTTACATTTAAACATTAGTATTTATGCTGAAAATTAGTGAAAGCATGTATTTTGTTGCTCCAAATAAGCATCGCGTTTTCACTTGAGAGCTGTTTGTTTTCTTTTTAAAGTAACACTAAGTAGCATTAAATTGTCTTAAGCATCAAACTCTCACTCATTAAAAATTCTCATGTTTTGTGAAAGTAATTTTGAGTTGTTAAAAACAAAAGATTATGCGTATTTTGTTTGAATTTGTTTGATTAAAAGTATTCTTGTTT
>NCKU01001165.1:0-28230 GCA_003675995.1 Dinothrombium tinctorium | reverse complement strand
AGAGAGAGAGAGAGAGAGAGAGAGAGACATTCATTTCACTCTAGTCTGCCGTGAAAATTTTCAATCGATTATTCTTTAAATATTACTCCTTCATGCTTCTGAAGTCCGTAAAAAAGTTTTTTATTTTTTCTATAAAATTCAAAACATTAAATCACTTTTGATTTAGCGAAAATTTGTCAAATTGAAAATTTTAAAATGTTTTTCAATTTTCCTCTTGAAAACCTATATTCGAGTGCATTTATAAATGACGAGAAAGAAAAAAAACTTGAAAAGCATTCGCGAATGAGCCAAAATTTTTTAAAGATGTGCCTAGCGTACCATTCGCGATAAACACCGTGTTTATTATATTGCGGTTACTATAACTTACGCAAGATTTAACTCGATACTCGGTTCAGTTTGATGATTGTTAATATTTCACAGATAGAGAGATAGCGAGATGCTTTGCTTACAATTGAAGTATTATCGAGCGGGAAGATGTCGGAGAAGAAAAATAATTTTTTTTTTCTTTGTCTTTCAATGGTTAAGCATACAGAAGCCATTCGATACATTCGGGTATAGACTTATCAATAGAGTTTTGTTTTCCTTCCTGATCAACATTTTTTTTCCTTTGCCAGAATTAAACGCTTTGCTCTGGCTTCGAATTTAAGAAACACAAAGAGCGAATATTTGCCGCTCGTATTGTTTGAAAAAAATTTGACCTCCTATTTGAGAGGTTTGAAGCACGAGCTTAAAAAATTTTTACTTTTGCATTCGAAAAATGGTGCAAAACTGATTCTTTGTGCTAAATAAATTTTTTTTTCCGCTAAAATTTCATTGTAAGCTCGAAAAGTGAGAAAGATTATTGTTTTTAAAATTTAAATTCATGCGGTTTTTTAATTTTTTTAATAGAAAATACAAAGCATTTTGACGCGAATTGAAGCCATAAAATGAGCTTTAAACCCGTTAATGCAGATACAATAACGAGAAAGAAAAGTTGAAAACTTAATTCATTCACTTTTTATGTTTCATTCAAATTTCGCTCCGACTTTCGCAGAGAGGATGCGAAAAAAATTTTAAATTTAAAACATTTATACGTTTTGATTTTAATATAAATCAGATGATAATTGATGCACGCAGACTGATGGAAAGACTGAAAAAGATGCATTAATTCGGCAGTGAGCGACTAGAAGCGTTTCGACGAGCGCACAAAGTTTTTTTTGCGTGTTTATTTCTGTCTGGAATTAAAAGATTTAAGCGAAAATTTAATTTCTAAATCTTGAAATGTACTCGTAAAAGCGATGGTGAAAGTGAAGCAGAGAAGAGGAGAGGAAAAGCGAAAGTTTTTCTTCTTAATTCAATAAAAATAATCGCGTTAAGTGTAAGCGTCGTTTAAAGCGGTGAGTAAAGATTCGCCATCACACGCATTGACTCCTGATGAAAAGTTTTACTCTCATTGTTTGCACAAATTACATCGAGTGTCTGTCGACGACAGCGTGCCTTTCAAAGCGGTAGCAGCGGCAGCAGAAGCAGAAGCAGCAGTCGAAAGGCAAAGGGTTGAGAAATGAATGAATGAATGAATGGATAAAATGAATGACCAAAGCTTTGTAATAAATTATCGAGATCGGCGTGTTTATGTGTTGTATATGTTGATTTGCTTCGTGCGCTCGCCGCCGATAACATCGATGCAATTCGCTTCTGTGACCGAAGATTCGGCGATACTTGCATTCGAAATAAATTTTTTTCCTCCTTTCGCATTTAAAAATTAATGGGTTCGTTCTTAACTAGCGAGCCTCGGCGAGCGAGAAAGCGAGAGTAGCGTAACACTTCTCGATAGATTCGTTGCGCTTTAAGCATCCAGCAAAAATCGATTTTTTACTCTTTCACCATAGTCTTGTTTGTTTGCCGCTTTTGCAAATATCTCGTTTCAATGTTTCAAGAAGCGAACGAGAGCGAAAGCGAGAAAGAAAGCAGAAAAAAAATTAGGTGAAAATTGAGTTCAATTTATTGTCAAGAATTATAATTAAGTATGCATTGTAATCTTAAATTATGCATACAGTCAAATATTGCATAAATTTGAATAATTAATTTCATACTTTGAGATGTTGCGAGCCGAGCTTACGCTTTCTTTGCTTTTTTTTACTCTTCTTCGTCGCCTTAATTACGACTGATGTTTTAATTTTCATCGATGAAGTTCGCACAAAAAAGTGGCAAAATCATAAATAATTTTAAATTTCTAAATAAAAGCAGCAAGTGCGTACGAAAAAAAAATTAAGACGAAGCGAAGTCACTACTACCGCCAGTGAAAATAAAGCCAATGTTCGTGTGCGTCCGGCTTAAACACCTATTATATGCATAAAAGTTTTTATTTTTCACTCATTTCTCTTACATTTCTCAGTACTTATTATTTGATCGATTCAATTTCTGTAATTAATTTTTGCTGCTCACTGTTTTATGTTTTATATCAAACGCAAAGAAATTGTCTATGACAAGAATTTTTTTTTTCTTTTCTACAAAGTTCATCTGTTAAGACTGAGAAAGAACAAATTTAGATGAGTATATTGAAAAAGTTGGATAGAAATCTTTATTAACTCGGTAGAAATGAAAAAGAAGAAGAACATATTCATTCATCTGTAATTGAGAATCAAGCATTCGAGTTTCTACACGAGATTACCTCGCAGTTATGCACATATTGTACTTCATCAAGAGTCTTAATCGTATAGAAAATTTTTTCGCTCGCTTTTTTCTTAACTCGTCGTGTTCTCGTGTTCGTTTTTCACTGTTTAAAACGAGAGAATGCGATTATTGCGCGGAAAAAGAAACGGAAGATAGCGGACGAAAATTAATCGCGAAAGGACGAAAAATTGAAATTGTAAAAAATTTGCAGCGCAAGTAGCAGCGGTTGATAATTAAAGCGGCTGATGCATAGAAAATAGAGAGTAAACCGCGAATCATTAAGCATCGTTTATTTCGTCTATAGATTAAAAGCGGCGAAATGTAGAAAGTGAAAGTGAGAGGAGATCGAAATCATTCAACAAACAGAATGTGCTTATATACAAAAGCGGCGATATAAACGTGTGTATATAGTGTGTGTGTACTATTTGAAGCAATAATACAAATTGCGCGGCGAATAGGTGCGATGGGAATTGTTCGCACAAACTTATACACTACACACATTTTTTCTGTTCGCTGTTTTGTGAGTAAAAGTCGAAAAACACGAGAAGACAAAAAGAGAGAAGAGAGAGAGAAAAGATAAAAACAGTGAAAAGAAGAGAAAAGAGCGAAGAAGAAGAGAAGAAGAAGAGCAGAAGAAGAAGAAAGTAAAGAAAAGTAAAAGCAGAAAGTAAAAAAACTTTAAGAGAATAAGATATTGTTAAAGTGTAACAATTTTCCGTAATCGACACACTGAAAATACAATTTAAGGTGAGAGAGAGAAAGAGAGAAAACAACGTATTTTTGTTTTCCAGCTAGCTACATAAAAAAAAATTGTGCGAGCGAACGAACAAGAATAAAAATTTTAAGCTTGTATAGCTCGTTCGCGTTCGTCCTACATTTCTTCTTACTCTTCCACTTCGATCTTTTTTCTTCTTCTGCTTCTTCTTCTTCTTAACCCTTTTCATCGCCGTTGTTGTTCTTTTTAAAAACGCAAAGCAATAATACACAAAATACAAGCGATGAAAAAAAAACAAACCAAAACAAAACAACAACAGTAACAGAAAACAAAATAATAACAAAAAACTTTTTTTTCTCTCTGCGCTCGCTTCATTCTTAAAGAGAAGCAAAAATTACAAACATTCGCCGAGAAAAGAAAAGAAAGAAGAGCGTAAAACGATTTAAATAACTGTTATACTTTTTTAATGCTCCGCTTTTACTTCATCGAGCATCGTAAAAATAATTTACGCGCGACTATTTGTTTTATAGTATAAGTTCGCCTTTTTTAAAACTAACTCAATATTTTATTTTATTACTATACTCTCGTTTTTCTAGATAAAGCGATCAGCGAAAAAATGTTAATTTTTTAAAAATTATTATTAATTATCGGTAATTTGAGTGAGCGAGAAAAAAAAATTTAAAAAGCAAAACGTTGACACGTTTTTTTATTTTCCAACAACAACAACAACAAATTAAAAAAAATTTTTTTTAAAGTGAAAAATAAAAAACTAAACACATCGTTAAAGTTTAAATATTTTATTAATAGTCAAATACATGAAAAAAAACATTGTTTTAAATATTATACGAACGCATTGTTTACAAATGTTATACATTAATCTATAAAAATTTCACTCCACTTTTTCAAAACTGAATAACGTGTGTTACTTTCAATTTTTTATTTCTTCTTCTTCTTCTTCTTCTTCTTCTCTTCTTAAAACAAATATTATAAATTATAATAATTTTTTTATTCGCCTTTCTTTCTTCTGCTTCGCATTACAAATGGTTTTGCGCTTAAACATGCTTATTTAGTTAGTAAAATGTGCGATAGTGTCTCGCTCAGTTCGTTTGCAATGCGAGAAGGGGTAAAGGAACCTTAATTATGGGCAAATTGTTATGATGCGAACCAAAAAATGGTTGATCGAACAATGCAACAAAAGGGTTAATTTTATGTTATATTAACTGGCTATTGACGTCGAGGCAGCCTAGAAAGGCAAACCGCGATGCAATGTTTAATTTTTTTTCTTGTGTGCGTGTGTGTGTGTGTAGCGAGTTGATATTCGCGCTGTGTGTTTCGCTATCGCGGCGAAAACATTTTGCTCGGCTACAAAGTGACCAGAAATGAGTACGTTTTCGCTTTCGCGAATCGTTTCCACTGCTACACGTCTCATCAGCTCTGTTTCTTCGCGTACAGGCGACAATTGAAAAATATGCTCGCCTGAAAGCGAGAAGTATAGCGAAGCGATTGTATAGAATATGAAAAAGAGAACAAAAGTGCTGCTTGCCGCAACCGACTTTATGGATTGTATGCGTTGTGTGTGTGCAAACAATTTGAACAAAATGAATCTGTTATGGTGCAGCAGTTGAAGTAGTAGTAGTAGTAGCAGCAGCAGCGGTAGCAGCAGAAGCAGAAGCAACGGCGGCAGCAATTGTCGAGGGAAATATGCGAGAGGAAAGGCTTAAAGCCGTTTTGTTACAAACGAGACAAGAAGCGATTGTAAGCAGAGAATGTGAGTGAATTTTCTGTGTTCTATTCAATTGTATAATGGGTTTGCATAAAATTCACTGTCATTTGACGCAATTGTTACGAGCGTTTGATTGAAAAGCAGCGCTACGCGAAAAGCGAATGCAATCGAGTTTTTGGAAGCCTTTCGAAGCGATTCGAAACGCAATGCTTATATTTTCATTTGTTCGCCGTGTCGCTTTAATACGGGTTCATTGAACATAGGCCAAATTTTCCCGCAATCAACTACTTCGTACAATGTAACTTTTTGTGCGCTCGCTGCTGTCCTTTGCATGCGAGCTGCGTTCGAATGGCGAAATTTTCGAATGCGAACCCGATATTAATATTCGCAATTAGCGAGACTCTTTTTACTTGGTCGTTATTACTGCTCGATTCAATAATTACAAATTAATGAAAGCGGCGAAACTTTTTCGGCTAACTAACAATTTTCAGACCGGTAACTGGTATCAGAGCAGTGTGAAGTGCGATAGGCGCGCGAGTCAATAAACCTAACCGTCGGTTGCGTGCATCACATTTGTTAGACACATACACACACACACACACACATACACACGCACAGACACATGCATATACATAGTGCAAACACAGCACACACACATACACGAGTACCCACACACCGCATATATAATCAACCATCTTGTGTGTGGATGAAATCGAGACGTACGGCAGCGGCATTCTTCTCGTGTGCTACGATAATCCTATGCGCAGATTTGTATATAATTCCGCGTTTTCCTAATAGTCGACGAGCAGCAAAGAAGAATGTAGTGAGCGAGCGAAAGAGAGAGAGAGCCAAAAAAAACGAAAAAATCGATTTTATATTCAGAGACTGAGCCAAGAACACGGCCGGGTTTTAAAATATATTATTTGGTTGTCTACCCAAAAGGTCAAATTCGGCGTGTTTCGCGGCGGATCGATACGTCGGACAAACATTCATTCAGTACTCGTGTGTAGACGGAACGCACACACATACACAAGGCATAACATACATGCACACGATACGACGATATGCATTCGATACAGATAGACATAGAGAGAGCCGCATGCAGCAGAGAGCTTTTCGCATTGGGCAGATGGAGAAGAAAAAAAGAAAATGGAGAGCACGATTAATGTGCATTAAAAAGTATTTCATCGATTCGCTCGCGCACACACAAATTATGAATTAGTTAGTATATATACGCTATTATTATTATTATTATGCATTTTAAATACGCTAACTGCAGTATGTTTCTACCTTTTGTTCGGCGAACTTCGCTCGCTCGAAACAACACATATTTTACACACACACACATCGAGAGAGATAAAATGGATTGTTTTTGCTCGCTCGCTTCACTCGAAACGCACGTCAAAACAGTTACTCTGCGAAATGACATTTAAAGCTTTTTAAGAATTGAAAATAATTTTTCACCCGATGATCGAAGTGGAGAAAAAAATTTTGTCACATATTCCGCTCTCTCGGCTGCTTTTTTTCACTTCGCTCGTTTACTTTCATTTCTTTTCTTGCTTTTACACCCTTGTCGTCTGCACACGGCTGTCTAGCGTTCGAATTGCGCTAGACGCCGAGCAGTGCAACATACGCGCGCGAGTTCGAATAGGAAACTGCAATTCTCAGAGGTGCCTGACTCGGAATTCGCTGCTCAAATATTTACTATAGAGAACGCGAGCGAAACGCTGCTGCTTCGGTGAAATTGTCTCGATCGTGGTCGCTGTAAAGAGAAAAGTTTGTGACGAGACACGACTACTGTTTGCGAAACTTTTTCGCTTCAAACACACAAGCAACTTCTTCGCTCCACATCCTCTCGCGTCTGCATCCTCTGTGTGTGCGTTTCGCGCGCTCGTTTCGCTGCGATCAATTAAACTCTCGGCGCTATATAATAGCGTTTCGGGTTCGCTCGAGCTGCGGTTTAATAATTCACGTTTGGCGATGGTTGCGGATGAGTAAGAGATAGACAGAGACGAACGCGAAAGTACAATCGAGACGCAGACATGGCTGTGAATGGAGGAGAGAAAGAAGCGATAGAATAATTGTATTTTTCGAGAGCTGTTTTCAAGTTCTTTCATGCAATCGAATCGTCTTCATTGTTGTTTCGGCGAAAGAAAAAATATCGATCACTGCTGTCTAACTCGCTCTCTTCTTTCGCGACTCGTTCGCTGTGTGACAGTGAGTCGAGCGCAAAACAATCATTGTTTTATACTTAATTAGATGGTAACTGGACACTTTCAGTCATACGATACGTGTGTGCATTCGAGTTTAAAAAAATGAGCAACCAAAATGTTCGCTTAATCCATGCGACAAATTTGCGTCTATGCTTTCAATTAAAAATCAAGTGATAGCATTCGCTTACAAAAGATAGATGATCGCTGAGCGCGAGACGTGCGACTCGCAGCTAGTGTCTGCGAGTTCGCCAGCGAGCGAGCGAGAAACTTTTGCTCTCCGCGTGCTTTCGTGCGAAAAACTTTTCGTGTTCGCCGCATTTATGTCCACCGAATCCATGTCCATCGAGTTGATTGTGCATGGCGCAAGCAGAACAATGTTAAGACAAAACAGCGCGTACGCTTTGCCTCGCTCTTGTTTTTTTCCGAAATTAAATATAATTAAATGATTAATGCTTGAAATAAGAGAAATAAGTGCGTGAGTGTGTGTGTCGTTCGCAGAGGCGAGCGCTTGCAAACGCATTTGATGCAGCAAACAAAATGCGATGCAAAATCTGCTCGACGCTCGCTTTTTTTGCAGAGACGCAAAAAGATTTGTTTGTTGCGAGCAGCGAAAACAAAGCGACAACGGCGCGCTGCAAAGCGAGTACGCAATCAGCAATTAACTCGGCCGCATATGATTTGCTTATGAAAAATCCAAACGGTAAATACGTAACACAATCGCAACAATATATTTAATATTATCGCTGCGCTGCTTGCGAGCGAACCAGAAATTATCGCACATCGGTTATTGAACCGATTTTCGAGTACCGCGAACACAGATAAAAGTGTTTAACACACACGCACAAAAACACAACACATTATCGTACAGCCACTGATCATCGTACATCGTTTTGGTTTACCTGCTGCAAGCGTTTTCGAAAAAAAATTTCAAACCATGCTAATGATCTCTACATTTATATATATGTAAAAATGTTTGCATAATTTGTACATTTTTAAAATGTGCGAACGTAGCTTAATATATGGGACAATCGCTTAGATCTGGGTGTGCGCCTTCGATTACGCTTTTTTTGCTTTCGCATATCGAGAATCGCGGTCAAGTGTGCTGCACACAATTGGCCGTCGTGCTATTCGTGTGCCGTGACTTGATTAGCAGCGATTTCGAGCGAAAAAAGAAACGAGAAAACACAAAGTACGAAGAATATTTTTATGAATTATGGATAGAAAATATTTTCAGCGAAAAAGAAGCGTATTTAAATGAATGAAGACGAGCGCGAATGTATTCTTACGCAATTTACGAATATTGATTGTCTCGTCTTCTTTCTCTTGCCGTTACCTATTATCAAAACTTATGTATATTTGTGTAAAACGCTGAGAAAACAGATAACGACCATAAACGAGCGTACTAAAGTACTCGATGAATTTTTATTTCCAAACTTATCGTTTAAAATCATGTCCAACACTGTAAGTAAAAAAGAAACACTCGAGCATTTGTTAATTTCTTTCGCAAATAGTTATTGGCCATACTTTGGACTCACAAATTTATCAAACTCTCGCTTGTTTCAACAGTAAGTTTGCTTGCGTTCGTTTTCGACCAGCGATCGCATAAGTTCTGAAGTTCGCATTCATTTTCTAGAACGCGCACAAAAAGCGTGCACAAAATAAAAGAAAGAAAAAACTTATTTTCGCTTTATTTAGCTAATTTGAGCTGAAATTTTCATTCTTTATTTGCTATTGAAAGCTCTCTAATTTAGAGCGATTGAATGCAAATACAAACAAACAAACATTGCAACGTTCGCTTCGAAAAAAGGACCCTAAATTGCGAATGACACTGGATATCGATTTTTGCTTTTCTCTTCTCTCGCTCTCTCTCTCATGTCTGTATGTGTTTCGAAACGAAATGTAATTTTTATTTGTAATTTAATGTATCATTTATTTACTTTTTTACCAATATATCAAAAATATGCAATTTTAATGTAATTCAAATGAAATTTGTCGCGAACCAACCAAAAATTTTTGGCTCTCACTTTCGCGTTCTTCGCCCGAAATTACGTTTTACGTTTTGAAATCAAATGAATTATATAGAATCGAAATTAGAGAGACAGAGAGAGAGAGAGAGAAAGAGAGATAGAGGAGCATAGCAATTTTATACAATTTGTATGAGTAAAGCAATAGGATAGAGCTACAAAAGAGAGAAGAATTCATCGGAGTATTGCGTATTGCACAGAAGGGTTTCGTTTGCTCTTCGGGATTAAGATGAGAAAATCCTCGACGATTTTCAATCGCTTAGAGCTCTTGTGCAGCGAGAGAAACAGAAAGAGAGAGAGAGAGAGAGATGCACACTGAGAAGCATTGCTTCTCATATGGACCTTTTCATTCAGTTTTACAATAGCTCGTATTCAATTTATTAATTGCCGATAGCAATGTGGCAAATTGAGTTGTACAGCTGTTTCAAAATTTGTTTTCGATTTTATTCATACAAAACCGGTATATTTAGCGTTGGTTATTTTGGCAGGAGCTGTACGCACGCTGAATTGGAAAAGAAAAAGAGAAGCTTGCTTTTGTTTACAAACTAATACAAAAGTAATGACAACAATTCTTGGATTTTGAGTGCAATGCAAGTGTTTAAATGACAATATTCGAGAGAGAGAGAGGGAGAGCGAGTATTGGCGTAGAAGAAAAGTGAAAATAATGTCTGTTTAATAAAGAGAGAGATAGAGAAAAATTATCTAACAATTGTATGACATTTATAAACATAGAAACGAAAGAAAAGAAGCGAAAAAATATGGACAAACGAAAAATACCGGTGTACCCGACTGCGCGTAACGGCGAGCAACATGCACACACATTGTACATTGGCTCTATAATAATAATAGCGGCTATATTTACAACGGCAAGCACAAACATACACACGACTCACTCACTTCACTCGACTCGCACTACTCGAGAAAAAAGTTTGTTTGGTTCCCCGTCGCAATATCTGTCATTTTTCATATCAAAATTTAATATTTGTTTCTTTCAACGACTCGAAAAGCAGGCACACAATGAAAAAAAAATGTTTGTGTGTATGTTTAAGCCTTTTTTTCTTTTACCGGAGCCAAAATTTTCGCTCTTCTCTTTTGCAAGCGACACATGCATTGAAAAGCATGTAACGTTTCGCTTTTTCGCATTTAAATGTTCGAGCATAAAATAAAAATTAAACCGCAATTCATGTATACGCAAAGAAGAAGAACAGAAAACGTACGCGGCGTTCATTAATCGTTTTTCGACATGGCAAAAAATCGCTTTTCGAAATATTGTTTCGAAAAAAGTGAAACGGAAATTAATAATGTAATTCAGCGTACAGCGAACAGCGGACATATAGCATTTTCCGACACTGTCACACCACAATAATATCGCAACACACCGTCGCCGCTTCATTTTCCTACACTAGTTGCTCAATGCAACGCACACGATCCGAGCGCTGAAACGATCGCATTGCTGAGTACGTAAATTTTTCTACAATTTAATCGAATTGCGTTTACTTTTTCGCTTTCGCTTCGAATCAAACGCAATTCGCCAAATTGAATTGTGCTTGCATTCGATTAAAAGATAATTCGTTTAATTGAGCAGAAATAAGAAAAGGTGCGAATTAGACGAAAGCGAGCACAAAGTTTGTGCTTTTACTGCTTCGCTTGCGGAGGACAGAAGCGCAAAATTCGAGCGCACAGTGCGAACAAACGGCGAAAAGTTGAGACGCGAAACGAAAGGCAAAAAAGAGAAGCGCGCAAAAAAGCGAAATCGAATTGCGTGAAGCGAAGTGACCGCAGGCTTGTAGTGGGCGAACGCGCGGTGACCGCCTGCGTGCGGTACGCGAACAGCGCGACGAGCGCAGCACAAAGCGACGGGTGTACGCGAAGAGAGCGACAGTCGCGCGGCGAAATGTGTGCGCGCAGCCGTGCGTGGCGCAGACCTCGAATCGAGCTCGAGTCTGCTGCGGTGTCTGTAGGCGAGGCCACGCCCGCGCCGTCTGAGCACGGTGTGGTCCGCGCGACGTCTGCTGCGCGCGTGCCGAGCCCAGAGCGGCGCGCTACGCGCAGACGAGCGGTGCACCCCGTAAGCGCTCGCAGCACAGCAGCGAGACGAATGCAGCCGCCGTCGCCGTCGTCGCGCTCGCTTTGCGCTGTCTGCTCGAGAGCGGTGCGCGACGCGTGCGCAGTGACGCTGAGCACAAGTGTACGTTGCGTTCGAACAAAAGATAAGAAAGTAATAATAAGCAATAAGCAATAAGCAACAATTTCGGCGTTCGTTTTTCTTTTCGTTTCCAACGCTCGCCTCGTTTCGCGACTCTCGCCTCGAACGCGACCGGACCGCGGGTCGCACGCCGCGAACGCAGCGCACGCCGAGTGCTGTCCGACCGACGAGAAGACGCCGCCGCGCACACACAGCGTCCGACGGCCGCCCTCTGCTCTCTCGCCTCGTCTCTCTTCGCTTCGATTCGCGAGTCGAATGCGTGCGAATGCGTGACCGTGCGCTGGGCGCGCACACCGATCGCCGCCGTCGCCGCGTTAATCGCAATCGGCATTCGCACACAGCGAACGCAACGCACGCTTCGTTCGAATGGCCACTCGTCGAGACGAGCCGTGCTCCGATTTGTGAACGCTCGCGAAACGAACACAACGAAACTGTATCGCGAACGATCGCTAAACGATCGCTCGTCGAGCGAAGGTATGTCAATTGCTGCTCTTCTTTCTTCGCTCTTTTCTTCTTCATTCGCTCTTCTTTTCCAACATTTTATTTGTTCTTTTTCTTTCCAAACTAATGTTTCGCTTTTTGCCTTTCTTTTCGCCTCTATTCTTTCCAAACTCGTCTGTGCTCTGCGCGCCCGTCGCGCTCTGTCCGACCGCCGCTCGCTGCGCCCGTCGCGTTGGCGTCGAGCGGAAAGCAAACGCGAGCGCGGAATGCGGAATATTGCTGCTCTGCTCTTTCCAACGATCATTTGTCTGCCTGTCTGTGTTCCTCTGTTCTCGTCTTGCACTCGTTGTACATTACATTACTTCCGCTTTGATTGTGTACTTTGTGTGAGCGAATGTAGTGTACAAAAGCGAGGAATCAATTGAAAGATGAGCGCAGAGAGCGAACGAATGCGAGCGATACGAAGCGTGTGTCTGTGTGTTGTGTGTATATGTGTGTGTGCAAATGATGCACACAGCGGCAGCAGACAGAGGATGAAAGCGATGAACGCGGAGACAGTCACTCACTGTTCGTTTCTTTCGCTCGCTCGCAAATTGAGGAAAACTCGTCGCGATTTAATGCAGAGACGAATGAGAAGAGATCAGTTCTTAGCGCGACAACTAAAGCGAGTCGCAATCGAAGGTCGCTTTTTCGCTACGCTCGCTTCGCTATTCTGGCCTCAGATTTTCTCGCTTCTATTTGACATATCTGCACACGTCTAATTTGCATATTACGTTTTTTCTCCTCTCTCTCCACTCGCACACAGCTCTTTGCATCGGTCGCAGCAAGACACTGATTTATATCTGCTGACAATCAATGCACTGTCTGCCGCTTGTTGACTCTACTACCAACCATTGAACATACTTCGCGACGGTAACATACTCACAAATGTGCGGTG
Organism: Dinothrombium tinctorium; assembly: GCA_003675995.1. Lineage (NCBI taxonomy): Eukaryota > Metazoa > Arthropoda > Arachnida > Trombidiformes > Trombidiidae > Dinothrombium > Dinothrombium tinctorium. The sequence continues at coordinate 15,319 of NCKU01001165.1, read as the reverse complement.
TGATACTTACTGCTAAGTGAGGCGCAACTAAGTGTTGACACTTTGGTGCTCGGTGCAGATTAGGGGTATACCGGAAGGAAGGATGAAGTGAACTGTTGTTGGACAACTGTGCTTCGCTACAAACAGTATTAACCACGAACTTCACACTTGTGTCGCGCAGCGATGAACATGCAGAACGGCACGTTCCCATGGGTCAGTCCTCCATCACTCGGAAGCCAGAAGGGTCCGTGGCCCGGCTATCAGGCGAGTCTTACCGATCTCTTCTTGAAGAAGAACACACTACACCAATTCGGCACCGGAATCTCCCAGTTGGCAGCTGCATCCAGTTATTTGGAGAAAATGTCGACTCTCGGTTCTTCGTCTTCTGTTCCTGGATCGAGTGCCAATTCGGACTTAGTTCTTAATCATCCTTCGCAACATCAGCTGCACAACAACAGTTCACAAAAGTGTCCTCATCCCGACGGCAAGGATAAGCCGTATCCGTGCGACATTTGTATACAACAGTATTCGAACTTCTGTACGTCAGGACCCGCAAAGAACTCAGACATAATATCGACAACCTGCTCAAGTAGAATGGCCTCAACGGAATCCATTTTGGACCACAAAACGCATATACATGGTGCTTCATCTCATCTTCCGCACTCTCACCTACCTCCTTCCTCCGGTCTACCCTTATTGTCCCATCAACCAACTATCCATCATCCACGACGCGCCTCGTCGACTGGTTCCGCTTCTTCAACTGGTACTAGACCTAAAAACACGAGTAATAAACAGTTCCTCTGTCCTGTCTGCCATAGATGCTTCACTCAAAAGGGTAATCTTAAAACTCACATGATGATACATACGGGAGAGAAGCCATACGCTTGTCAGGTAAATTGCGGCCATTGATCACTTCTCTCCTGAGCTCTGTCTCTTTAGATTTGCGGAAAAAGTTTCACACAAAAAGGAAACGTAGACACGCACATGAAGATTCATACGGGAGAAAAAGATTACGGTTGCGATTCTTGTGGCAAACGGTTCACTCAGAAAGGGAATCTCAAGACACACGTTCGAAGCGTTCACACGAAAGAGAAGCCATTTGTATGCGGCATGTGCGGAAAAAGTTTCTCGCAGAAGGGCAACATGCAGACACATTTGCGGACCCATAACAAAGACGACCGATTTCCGTGCAATCTTTGCGGCAAAACGTTTTCGCAAAAGGTTAGTGCCGCGCCATGACCGACATTTTTTTATTGATTTTTTTCCAGGGCAATCTGAAAACTCACATGCAGCGACACACAGGTCAGCTGCCAGCCCGACGCTATGGAACCGCCAAGCGTCTCACAGGTGCTAACAGACATTCTCAGGTGCATTCATCGACTTCAGGAATATTTTCTCTACCCTCGACCACGCTTTCGGAACCCTCTCCTCGAGAACCGCGACATTTGAAATCAACGGATGATGATTCGGCGTCGCCGGTCGAACATTCCATGCTCGGCGCTCCCCCTTCCGCTCACAGCCATCAGCAGTCAAACCAAATGACCAGTCCTTCGGCAGCTGCAATGACATCTCCTGATGATGCCTTAAGTCCATCACACACACCACTGAAATTAGGACACCACAACTCGCGTGATTCAGCGCCTGTGTTGGAAACTCTGCACAGCCCGTCATCACAGCAGCTTCAACAGCAACAGTTGCATCACCTGCAGCAGCAATCGCACCGAAGTCCGGCCTCGAGTCCCATAGCCATGTCCTTCGGCCCCTGCTCAACCGCCTCGAGAGCCTTCTACTCTGCACCCACCACACCAATGCCGCTCGCGGCCCACGCGTCAACGTGGTTGACCGCAACCGCTTCCCCGAACGTGACAAGCAATAAGAATCGTCCAATCGGTTCCCCGTATGATAACTTCAGCTTAAGTTCCTACGGGGGCTTCCCTCATGGACAACACACAGGCATGTCGTTGTCGAGGTTGTCGCTGTTGACTTCGCCTTCTGCTCACAGCGGCAGCACAAATCCCACAGGAACAAGTTCAGAAGGAGAACAAGCGAAACAACACTCTCAGTCGCAGTCTCAGCAATCAGCTTCGGAGACGGCATCGACACCGCCTCAGCATCAAGGTAATCAGTCTTCATCCGGTATTCATCAGTACCCACAGTCGACACCGAACCCTGACTTCTCACAGCTACTCGATTAGTGTGAGGAGTGCATATTCCTCGTCTAGTCAGCCATTGCCGTAGCGGCAAGCGTCGAATTAAACGCGATCAAGTGGAATATCTGTAAAAATTGTCGCCTACAATCATTCGCCAGAGATATACATAGTAGTCGTTAGACACAATATTCTCGTTGTTAGATTGTTATAACGTTCACTCAATTAACTCAAGCTTCTATGTATACTTTGCTCAATTGCTGTTCAGCTCTGAGCTGATTTTCGTTTTGTGCTTTACAGGATTTCTGTAAGTCGACAGGTAGGGGGTTGCGGGTGTTCTCCGACCGGTGCTTTGACCGCCTGAGTGAAAGAACGCACTGTTCACACACAAATCGGTACATTGTACTCTGCTCATTTGTTAAGTAATACTTAGTCGTAGCTGTAAGCAAGACGCTAGAGTCGAGCGGTACTTTAGATGTAGTTTCATCAGTTTATGGGTGCCTCGAGATTCACGTTACTTTCATAACATTGTTTGGTACACGATTAACCGGTAACTGACGAATTGATCGAAGACGACGTTGTTTGTTAATTGAGTGACTTTTGATGAGTGCTCCTTTTGATACTTGAATATCTTTGTATTGTGCCGTTGTTGGTTATGGTGTACACTAATACGTCGTGCCCTCCGAGCCGATGGCCGTGGCACCACTCCTATGTGTTCAGTGTACTTATTGTTTTCGTGTCTTGTCTTTTCATACGATGAGCTCGACGAGAACCAGAGGTTGTTAGAGTTGAATACAGTACTAAACCGCATAATGCCGGTGTATACGTAATTATGCGCCGCGTGAGGTTAAAGATGTGCCAATTTGCATCATTTTGTCAACGGTGTGCGAGACGAATAATGCGATTTCGCGCAAAGTGAATGATGTCTTATTCTCAAACCCTTTTAGTTCCTCTCATTTTCATGAAGATCTCGAAATTACGTGAAATTGCGTTTTCAACCAAATTCTATTTCATTGCACCCTTTGCATTTACACGTAGTAGACGTAGACGAATATTTGTAGTATTGACTGTGATGTTGAAGCAGTGAAGCTAAGGAACGAATTCGAGTGATAACAATTTTTCACTGTTTGTGAATGCAATATAAAGGAGTGTGATATAATTAAAACGAATGGTGTGATAATCGTTGACGAACAGAGAGCGAAGAGCTATTTTGGAAAGGATAGTTTTAGTCATTTGGAATTGAAGAAGAAAAAGTTTTTTAATTGTCACTATATTTGACACAGTGTCGGTAAACGGAAAGAAGAGTGATTTTAAAAAATTGATCACGTTCAAGTGTTGTCTTATAAATTAATTGTACAAATTTTTTCATTTTCCTTCCTTTCGATGATCACACATTGAAAACAAAAATGCATATAAAACAAAAAATGATGAAAGGTTGACGAGTGACCAAAGACTGATTATTCGATTTTTTTAATTTGATACTCTTTTGTTTTATGTCTTAATTATTTGTAGGTTAACAAACCCTTTGATTTATGTTTTCTGTTTGGGTTATGAACCCACACTAAAAAAAGAAACGCAACGCGTTTATAATAATTTCTTTTTATTATTATTATTATTATTAAATTTTTCATTCAAAATGAAAATTTAAAAAAGAAATACGATGTAGTGATTGTTAAACTCTCTTTTATTGTCTTTGTTTTATTTCTTTATTACGTTTTCACTTTTGTTTTTACGAAAAAATATGTTGTCGGAGTGTCTTAAGTGAGCAGAAAAGTCGATAGAAAACTGTGGAATCATTTCTCTACAAATGATATACACGATAAAATATGCAAAATGCAGAAAGTTTCATTATTATGTTTTGTTTTCTCTTTTTTTTTCTCTCTCAAAATTTTCGAAACGAATTCGATCCCGAATGCGAGTAAATGCAATTCCTTGTTTATAATACTAATAGCGTTTTTTTTTGACTTCGATATTCAACAAACTTCTATCTGCGATACTCTGTTTTTTAATTTTTCACCCTGTATATATTGTGTTGTTTTTCATTTACTTTCGTTCTCGTAATCATTTCTTTTTCTTCTTCGAGAAATGATCGAAAAGCGAAGTTCTTCTAGAGAAAGTAACGGAATTGCGTTGAAGAACCATCAAAGAGAAAATTGTTTAGGTGTGAATTTATATTTAAAAAAAAGTGTGTTCCTCGGAGTAGAATGGAAATTGCAAAGAAAAAAAGCTGTTCTGCTCCTTAAAACAAACAAATTCTACGAATGGGTTTGACTTTTAAAAAAGTCTCAAATCAAAAAACAAACGAAGGTGTCTTGTGTTTTACGTAACGTGTTTAAGCAACGTGTTTTTAGAAACAACAAAAAACTAAAAAAGGGTATTGTGATTACAAATCACAATAAAAACATTTTGAGACAAAAAACTTAAACAAAAATGTTTTTTAAAAGAAATTAAAAACTGAGAAAACAAAAAATCCATTGAAATGCATTGATTTGTTTTTTTTTTTTTATAATATATACTCTGTTTTTCGAATTCCCTTCATCTCAATAGCCTCATTGATTTGAAATATAAAATATATAATTTTTCTGTTGTAAAATTTTTCTACGTTTATTTTTTGTCATTCAGCGAAGAATAAAAAAACATAATAACGATACGAAAACAAATCACAATTTTGTACTCAAGTTCAGAGGTGCTGAGAGTTGAAATGAAAAAAATTGCATTTTTGTCACAAACAGTCAAATTCATTATTCCTATAATAAATAATTTACGTTTCAATATTCTCGCTTTTATCCTTTCTAAATCGGTTTCGAGCTCGCGTTTCAAACTGCTTTACGTTCACGCATCGAAATTCAACTTTTTTTTTCTTTCTCGAATGGTCGTATAGCGATTATGGTGAAGCATTTGCGTTTAATAGTGTACCAAATGCGTGTTCATAATTGCAACCATGTTCAAACAACCAGCTGGTAACATTGTTGCGATACACTTGCTTTTTGCTGCTTTTCATTTTATTTCTTCTTTTTTGCGATCGTGAAAATTGAATAAGTATACATTGTATTTACAGCCCTGATGCAGTTTCGATTTGAATTACATTTAACTTTAAAATAAGAGCTACATTAGTTTAAATATTGAATAATTGTGGCTATCCGAAATTCAATTGCGCAACTATTCTTTTGCTGCCTTTCCGCCTTATTTTTTGAAACGAAATCAATAGCATGCGTCTGAACTATAAATGCAATTTTCTCTCTCTCTCCTTCCTTTGACCGGGTTTCTCAATTGAATTTGCCTGTGATTAGCGCGGCAATCATCGATTTCATGTCGAATATCATTTAAAGTACGGCCGACTTGAAAAGAGTTTTTCTTTTCGCTGCGAGCGAGACATTTTTACCTATGTTCGTGTTCTATCTAGTGCGGTAAAAATGTTAGGTTTGAGTGAACGATAGAAAATTGTTTGCATGAATTGACCGAGAAACGATTTCAACTTGAGAATTCCAATTTCGACGCCGTCACACAAAAAAGCCTCTCGTCGACTTCGATGGTTGACATTCAATTGCAGATCATTTTTGCGATTGACGCAATAAATCGAACGACTACTACAATCGAAAGAACGCGTTCACTTTGCGAGTGAAAAAAAATGGTGCGCGATATTTACTCGAAATGCACTGTATACCAAGCAATTCACTCTCTCTCATTAACTTGATGCTGTTGACTTAAAAAACATCGGTTTCCGACGTTTCGATTTACTGCTCGTCGTGCTCAGACACAAAATGTTTGTATAGTTTTGTCATACATAAAATTTCATTACAAAACTTCATAAATAATTTATATTTAATTGCATTTTTAATACAAGCGACGAAGATTGCAATGCTACCGCTGCTTTACTTTAGTATGTAAGCACTGGAAATGGATCTATCTTCTTCCATTTATGTTTGATCACATTATGAGAATAGAGAGTAAAACTGCGCTCGCTGTCTCGCCGATCATCGGTTTCGTTTCGAATCGATACTTTATGAGCGGAAGACAAATCGAGCAGCTTCACTTCGGGAACATTGCCGAAGAAATCAGTCAACGGAACGTTTTTTGGATCGCGTTTGAATAGATCTTTGCGCACGGTCACTGTCGATATGCACACACGCTTCGGACAAATGGAGAAAAAGTCGCTCAGCGATTTCGAACTGTTTATCGAAACTTTTTCGAGAAATTCTAACGCATAATAAGTGTAGCGATCGATAACGTACACACCGATTGTCGGATCGCCGTGATGCGAAAGCGAGTCTTCGCCTATTTTCGAACTTCCGATGCCGAGTATATTCGGCGAGTAAAGCTTACTGGCCATTGATTCTGCTTGACACGTTTCCGTGATCAGCAATATTTCATTGTATCGCCGCTTTTGATACATTTGCTCGAACGCATCCGACAGCTCGACGCTGGTTATTTCTTCCGAATCTTGAAACTTGAGGAATCCTTCACCACCGTGTCCGGTTAAGTAAATCAATATGTTGCTTCCCTCGTCGGTAAGCAGTTGCTTCGATCGCGGCGTGCCTTCGTTCACGCGACCGGTGAGCAGACGAATGAAGTTTTGCACCGTAACCTCGTAGCCTCTGTAATCGACCTCCACATCGTCACCGTACACGTTGATGTGATGGTGCGCGTTGTTGAAAACAGTGCCCGGCTTCGGATTGCGACTATTGCACGGCATGTCGTCGGCGAGCATCAATATGATGCGATTGTCAGGAATGCCCAAACGCTTCACGCTGCGGTAAATGGAGAGCACATTGGCGACGTGTCTATAGTTGAACCAATATCGCGAGGAGCAAACCAAAACCGCCCAATTGTTCGTGTGTCGTTTACCCTCAAAAAAGCGCTCGACTTTCGCCGAAACTGCGACCGTTTTTTCGAATGCATTCGCGATGAAAAAGAACGCGAAAAGAACGCGAACGTCCATTCGAACGGAGGCTGTTCGCGTTTCGTCCGCGCGGCGCGAGACGGCGCTTCGGTCGCGACGCGATTTAAATCATGTCGACGCGAGGTATGTTTCGTCCGTTTTGCGTTCGTTTCTTTCGTTTCGCTCTTCTTTCGAAAAAGCTTCGAAAGACGAGCGAAAAGAATCGAGAAGCAGCGTTTAATCCGATTTTCGTCGATGCATAGAAAGCGAAGAGCAGCAAAGGTTTCGCTTCCAAATCGAGCTCGAATTCGTGCAATGCTTGGCGAACCCGAATTATCTCAATTGTAAGTCGCCGATTGTGATTACTTCTAACCGCGAAGAACTCATCGCATTCTTCTCTCCTCAGTTTTAGCGCAGAGAGGAGTGCTCAAAGATCGATGCTTCGTCAATTACTTGGCTTATCTTCAGTATTGGAAGAAACCGGAATACGCTAAATTTCTAAAGTATGTGTTTGTCTCTTCTCTCCGCTTTCGCGATGAGTATCAATCAAATTTTTATCGTTTGTGTCCACAAGCTTTTTCGCGGTTTCGTTCGTTCGCCTCACTCTGAATCATTTTTAATTTCTTCATCAATTTTAATTCGGTTTTAATTGCTTTTGTTTTTATTTTCATAACAATCTTATTGCACCACGTTAAACAAACATTGTTGCACTTACTACTGTCATAAACACCAAACGCCAACAGAATGCTTTCAAAATATATCGGCGAACACAAACAAAGATGAGAACTACATTTGCCAATTGATTTTAAAATAAGAAGAAAGCGATCGAAACCAAGTATGCATTGCATATCGAATCAATCGATTAAAAACTATTTGTGAATGTTCTCTAAATTGTCTTCATAACGATCGCCTATTGCTTTCTCCAATCGAAAATATTACAAAAAGCAAGAAAAAATATAAAATTCAAATGCTCAAAGAGAGACACTATTCAAAAGAAATAAAAAATATTTATTTTTGATAATTTTAAAATTTTAACTAAAATAATTTCAATTTTGATTTGTTTTAGAAACTTATTGTTGTTGCACATTTAATCAAATATTTTTCTAACAACATTTCTTTTTGTAAGAAAGAAAGAAAAGAAAAGAAAGAAAACGATTTCAAACAAAAGCGAAAAAAGTTTTGAATCCTTTCATTCGACTCGTAAAAGAAAAATCAATCCGTAGTTTGGTGGAAAAAGATAAAAAATCTTATCGATTAAACGTATAACTAAGTTATAAACTCTTAGAATCAGTTTAGAAAATCACTAGTAAATAAGTTATAACAATCAAGTGTTTAATAACTTGAATTATAAACCAGCTAGTTATGTTACTACCATTTATTTTTTTTAGCAAGTTAATTGATTGAGAAAATAAACTCTTTGCTAATAATTAAATAATAGCTCTGAAAATTATTAGTTTTTTCTCATTTAATTTCATAGCACAATTCTTAAAAATTATATTTTTATCTTTAAATCAGATCATTGCTTTAGCTTCGTACTTTAATTACTATATTTAAGTTTGTCGCAAAGAAAAGTGAAAGTATAGTTTAAAAATTAAATTACTTTAAACATAAACTCTCTCAAAGCTTTAAGTAAATTGAAATCCCAACTGAAGCGAAACTTGATTAAATTCTTTCGCTTGAACAAAATCTAAAATAACCTTTCGTATAATCATTATTATGGCTCCATTTTTCACGATATTTCTTATTTTTTAATACGTTCATAGAACGCAATTAAAGCAAACAAAAAATTTAGAAAAGGTGGTCACAGAAAATAATGGTGCGCAATAGAAACTATCGTTAGCTAGCACTGTAAATGGTTTTATTTGTCACGATATAATTTTCAAAAGCGCACCAATTTGAGATCATTAATGATAAAAACTTCACTATGACTTTCATATTAAATGATGTGTTAAATTATGTTAATCTAAACTTAATTTGAAACGCTTCTTCAAAGTGATTAATTATATATTTGATCATGAACCCACGACATAGTAATCAAGAAAAGCTAATTTCTCTTCACCCTCGCTTTGTTTTCCGAACTCATTTTCAGATGATTTCGTTTTGATTGTAGCTGCACTTTAGATGAAGAACAAAGAAGAACGAGCAATACATTATAGTCATTATTGTCTATTTTTCATCTTTTGTTCATTTTTCATATTTCATGATTCTCTGAAATTAGCAATGACTACAAAATGTGCTGAGTTCTATGAATTTCACGAATTTTTTACATTTTTTTAAAAAATTTTATTGCTAATTTTAGCGATCATAAAAATAATGACGGAAGTTTATTGCTTCGATAATTCACGTGAAATTTAAAAATGCGCTTTTCTAGTAATTTGCTCCCTGAAAAGCATCAATTGATTGATTGAAAGGCTGCTTCTCACCGTTTAATTCATTTACTTTTTAGCTTACGTTTTTATGCACAATTTTAATACGTTTTTCGACGTGATTTTCAGCTAATTTTTGAAGTTACCTTTCACCGAATAGCCGTTGATTTTTTTTTCCTACTTCATCACATTTTGAGTGATTTGAAATTGCCAAAAATTCACACACACCCATATTATTTTGCGCTTAAATTAGGCAACAAAATTTCTTTTAAAATCGCGTTTTTCTCAGCGTTTAAACGATTTATAAACGAATTGATGCAAAAAAAAAAAAAATATTCGCAACTAAACTGATTTTGCTGTTAAACGAAAGTTTTTGAATTGAAAATTGAAATTTGAGTTTAAATGACGTTTAATATCGGAAATTTATATTTATGAAATGTAATTGAACGAAATGTCAGTTTAGAAAATTCGCGAAAAAAATTTTTTAAAGAATATGAAAATTGAAGCCAAATTTTTTTTCAAAGAAAGCGTTAAAATGTGAATAATGAAAGCTTTGCTTTCAACGCTTTAGCGTAATAACTAATTATTCGATCGATTTATTACATTTCGCAGATATCCGATGTGCTTATATTTTCTCGATCTTTTGCAATACGAACACTTCCGTAAAGAGATCACAAGCGGACAATGCGCGAAATTTATTGAAGACCAACAGTTGCTTCATTGGCAATTTTACATTCGCAAGAGAACACGACTATTACAAACGGCAGCGGCGGCAGCGTCAAGCAATCAACAAGAAAACACCAATTCACAGCATTTGCCGAATTCGCATCAAATAACAGCATTTAAATGAAACTCTTTTTTCTCTTTCTTCTCTGTCTCTCTCGATACTAAACTCAACGAAAAAACCATTGCGAATCTTTCATTATTGAAATTGAATAAAGAAAAAAAAGAAAGCGAACTCGATTTAAAATTCTTCATTTTAATTAGTTCGTGATTAGCAAGTTGTTTCTGCAGATGAAACGGGTTTAATGATGGTTTGAAGCGATAAAAATGTACAACAATCGAAAAATAATTCGCAAGCTTTAGTATTAATCGGTTGTTAGCATCGTGTTTTCAGTGTGAATCAATTGACGCTGGTTTTCACTTTAAACACTTTAATTGTGAAAAGGTTCTTCAACTTCTTACCACCACACCTATCGCCGCGCACGAAGAACGATAAAAGTGTGTAGCATGCTATATATCAATGCATGTATCGCCGCGACAATAACTCACCGAAAACATTAGACAAAGGAAAAAAATTCAAAAAGTGAACTGATTCGTGAACGCGAAGAAGCGGACTCGGTTTGGCATTTACTGTTGAAGGGTTCACTGTCTTTGTTAGTGAAATCAATAAAAAAAGGCACAACTAATTAAAGGCTGGCTACAATTAGTTATTCAAGTTTAAAGTTTAAATCCCGTTTTAATATTTACAAGAGAACCGTGTGTTCGCGCTTCGCCGACTTCGCTGTTCACGCTTCAAAAATAGCAAATTAAAAGCTATTCGAACCATAAACAATTTGAATTAATGTCGCAAATGCTTCCTTTCAGAGCAGAAAGTTGTATTCATGTAATAGTGAGTTTATTCTTCACTCTTTTTCACTCGATGAAAAAGAAGCAAAGAAAATTGGACAATGAGCGACGACCCACAAAGTGGTACGCTACAGTTTTTCTAGCCGCGAATTATGCGCGACTTATTTCACAGTCCTCGTCGAGCGCTGTAGCTTCTTGATTATTCTACAGACCGCGTAATGTCACTTCTTTTATGGCCACTTTATTTTTTGACTCGGTAATGAACTAAACTTTTCTTTCAAAACACTGCAAATGTGTGTCAAAGTAAATAGACTTTTCGTCGTACACTGTTTACTGCGTCCAATGGTCAAAACTAATTTATCACTTCGCTTATTTTAGTGCGAAACAACGATTCTAATTTTCTTATTCTTACTCGCCGATTTTTTCTTACTTCGTCACATTTTTTCGCCATGAAATGAATTTCTAGAATCGAATAGCGCTATGCTATCGCCATTAGATTTTGTGCTTCTACAGCTCGGCAGTCCTGGTCGATATCAACTTTTTATCGGATTTCTTCTCTGCTGCCTTCAATTACCACTTTCGTTCAGCAACGATCTGTGGACGTATTACGCCGAAGAACCGCCGCATCGATGTCTAATCACTCGAGAGAAAATCAACGGTACACGCGAAAGTGAATGGATTCCGATCGAGGAAAGCAATAAATTCGGCAAACGCTTTTCGTCTTGCTCGATGTACATCGATGTTCTTCATCACTGGAAGGGTACGCAGAATTGTGTGGATGGCTGGGAGTACAAGCCATACGAAAAAGAGCACAACATTATCATGGAATGGAATTTGGTTTGCGAGCGAAAATATTTATTGACAATACTGTTTTACACATCGCATTTATTCGCAATATTCGGAAGTTTGGTATTTTCTTCGTTGTCGGATAGATTCGAGCGCAAACGAATGCTCCTCTTATCGTTGTACCTGTTCGTTTCGGTTGCACTTTCGATTCATTTTGTGCAAGATTTTGCGACTTTTGCCATTTTATACTGTCTCCAAATGTTTTTTGCCGCGGTGCGTATTTATTTAATTAAATTTCAAACTGTTTGTAATTCATTTTCGAAACAGGGAATATTATTAATAAGCTACGTGCTACTTATCGAACTATATCCGACTCCGTTTCAAGTGCAAGCATCGCTTTATTTGACTATATTCGCGATTATTTCGACGACATTTTTCCCGCTCATCGTTTGGGTCATCAGAACGTGGCGATATGTGCAGTTAGCTTTGGTCGCGCCTGGAATCGTTTTTTTCACTCACTTATGGTGCGCAAGTTGAATAATGGCTTCACAACTATTCATTCGAAATTTCTTTCTTTCTTTGTTGACAGGATCCTTCCTCAGTCGCCGCTGTGGTTGATAAATGAAGGCAGAATTCACATTGCAGAAAACTTGATTGAGAATCTAGCTGCGCAAAACGGCAAATCGATATCACCGAGCTTTCGTCTTCATTTACAGAACATTTATAATTCTTTAAAAGGGTTGAATGAAACTAGGCATCGCTTTCTGCCAAAATTTTCATCTCCGTGCATACGTTGGTATCTTTTGGTGCATTTTTATCTTCATTTTGTCACATCATTAACTTTAAATGTCACTGAATCTCAAGTGTTGCGGTTGCACGAAAGCAAATACGTTGATCATTTTTTTCGTGGACTGGTAGATCTTGGCACAATCATGATTTTGTACTACTTCGCAGTCAGGTAATTCACGCCGGCTATTCAAAAATTTGGTCAACGCCTGATTTCAACAGGCTAGGACCTCGTCCGGCGCAAAGTTTGGTTTTTATTTTATCTGGTTTATTGATGATGGGCGCAATATCTCTTCAAGAAATGCTACCGAAGACTGAAGATATCAGTGGTAAATATTATTGTCGTGCTTTCGTTTCAAAAAGTTTTCCTTCTTGCTTTCACAGATGAATTCGATTATCGACTTCTTTTACTACCATCAATGCTTGTATCAGGAGGGCGAACATTGCTTAGAACCTTACCAGCATTTATTTGGTATCATACCGTGAAAACTTTGCCTACAGGCGTTAGGCAAGACTATTAACTTAATTTACTTTTTCCGAAATGTTTGAAAGAGACTTTCTTTTGCATGCTTCATTTACTTAAATTTCTACATTCACATTTCACTTCCTGTAATTTAGCATTAAAAGTGAATTTTTACGATTTCTTTAAAAAATTTTCCATCACAATAAACAGAAACACTGGCTTCGCTTGCTGCTATGCGTGGGGTGTCATCGCGGAAATGGCCTCTCCTAATCTGCTTGTTTTGGTATGTTCTAATGCATTTGTATACCTGAATAAATCTTTAATCACAGGAATGGCTCAAAGTGTTTATTTTTTTTTCAAATATTTACAAGTTATGATCACATTTTGAAGTAATGACTTTCTCATTGTTTCAGGCTGAACTAATCGCTCCATTCGTACCTATTGGCTTGTGTGGTTCATTGGCAGTGATTGCAGGAGCTCTTTCTCTTCTATTTCCGAATTGTTGGCGGAAGCCATTGCCAAATACGGTGGAAGAAGCTGAAAATAGAAAATTGATTCCAATCAAAGAACGTTATCCTAGTTTTCGAGAGTTAAAAAATAAGAAACTAAGTTCATTGACACAGAATCCTGTAACTCAATCAAACGTATACACCGTGGATCCTGTTGTGGAGAAAACAAGCGTTAAATGCAAAGAAATGTTATGTGCACAAAGGGATGAAAATTGTAACCAGAGGCAAGCACCGAATCAAACACAGCAAAGTGAAATGGTTAATGCGTCTGTAAGACCATTAGGACTTTATGATGCAGCCGACAGTAAATTGTCTGATCTCGAAGAAGAATATAACCGCGGTAATTGGCGTTTGTATCCGAACGAAATTAACTCTCAACAAATGTACAAAGTTGTCACCACTAATCGAGAGGTGAATCGTTCACTGAGTGATATGCATGAATTCAATCGCATCCCGGAAGCGCGCTTAACTCGTGTAGTACCTCATACGACGACTAAAAGCAGAGACACTTTAATTGCTGAAACACATCTGTGATATTCACTTTACTTCATGTCATTATAATTTGCTCTATGAAGTAATTAAATCAAACTTTCATTTTACAAATTGACTTTTTTTCGAAAATAAATGATACGAAAACGATTTCATTAAAAATTCACTTTGCACAAACTTAAAATTAGTATTCTACTCGCATGTAAAAATCATTTAATTTAAGCTTATAATGTTTCGATAAATTCTTTATATTCATTAATTACATTGTAAAAAAACATATTGAGGCTTTAGGCAAGACTAACTTTATTGTAAATTTTAACAAAAGCGTTTCGCAAAATTTCGCTGCGTGAAAAGCAGAATCGCCTTTTGAAATTCTCGACAATACACAACGAACATTTTTCATTCTCATTCAAAACAAATGATTTATAAATTCAATTGAAAATGATTACTAAACTAAAACTTTTCTCATTTCGTACCTCAGTTGAGTAAAAAGTTTTTGTTTTGTTTTTTTTTGCCTAGCAAACTCTCCAATTTCAATATCTGCTTAATGAGGAAGCTTTATTAAATGCAATTCATGATTAATTTGGCTTCTTCAAACTCGAATAAGTAATCAAACTTTATTGAGTTATCGCTAGTTTCAGGTCACTATTGAAGTAATTGTTTCATTCATACGAAGAAGAAACTTTTTGACTTTTAATTAATCTTGTGTATAAGAGAATATTTGACAACAACTTTTGAAATTCGCTAAAACTGTTATGAAATCAGAGATTTAAGCAACTAATTAACAGACGTCTGACAAATAAATGAATGAAAATTTATTATACGACACAAAAAAACATTTTTCATCAAAAATGCGTAAAGCTCAATGAATTTTAACACAAACGTTGAACATAATTAATTTTAAACAATCGGATAAAGCAAAAAAATCTAAATATGAATTATATAAAATTATAGATTTGAGCACATATTTTAAATTTAGTTTAATTTTTCAATTTTTCGAAATAAAGCAAATTTCATATTTTTATCAATTATAAAGCGTTTTGTTCAAAGATAAGAAAGCAAATGCTCAACTTGATTCGAGCGTTTCGGGTTACATTTAAACATTAGTATTTATGCTGAAAATTAGTGAAAGCATGTATTTTGTTGCTCCAAATAAGCATCGCGTTTTCACTTGAGAGCTGTTTGTTTTCTTTTTAAAGTAACACTAAGTAGCATTAAATTGTCTTAAGCATCAAACTCTCACTCATTAAAAATTCTCATGTTTTGTGAAAGTAATTTTGAGTTGTTAAAAACAAAAGATTATGCGTATTTTGTTTGAATTTGTTTGATTAAAAGTATTCTTGTTT
>NCKU01001164.1:0-28263 GCA_003675995.1 Dinothrombium tinctorium | reverse complement strand
CGTATCGAAAAAATCGTTGAAAATCCAAAAATTCCATTTTTAATTTAAAAATTTAAATTTTATTCAAGTTTGATTTTATGTCCAATAAATTATTGATCTACAAGCTTTGTGCAAGATTTTACACTCTTTTCAAAATTAAAAATGCTTATCTTCATTTTTTTGTATTCTAAGTTGATAATAGTTAAACGAAAATGATTTTGTAATTTTAAATGTTTAATTTGATTCAAGAATGAATTCGATTGAATAATTCGCGAGAATAGAAAGAATGTATGAAGCACGAGAAGCAACAGAGTATTCGCTTTTTTCGGAAGCAATTCGTTCGCGGACAACAATTGACTAAAAGAGTCCTCGCTACAGTCGATTTGAAAGTATAAAAGAAAGCAAAAAACAACAATAGCCGCATTTTACCACAAGTAGTTCTAAAGTTAAGTCAACACTTCTCCGCTTAAAATGGAACATCTAGAGTCTGACTACCCGCTGGACGAAAGCAAAAACGTGCCCATAGTATGTGTGCCCGTGGGGGAACATGATGCATCGGTTAGTCCTCCCCGAAGAAGGAGACGAGCTCCTGGGCGCAGAAGAAGAAGGAGAAGGAGAAGTGCTATTAGGGGAATCCGCAGACGAAGACGAAGAAGAGGAGGACGCAGACTAAGAGGAAGACGCGGAAGACGTGGTAGGGCACAACGAGGTAGACGAAGGCGATATAGACGAGGCCGAGGCCGTCGACGCAGTGCACATGCAGAGGAGCTCTAATGATCGTAAATCAAGATTTGGATCTGATCATTAAGATCTTTGTTATGAATTAATATTTCTCATCGTTCTCTTCTTTTTCTCTTCTTAAATAATAAAATGATTCCCCCTCAAAATTTACTTTTATTAATTTCAAATTTTGAATGAATTTAGAATCTTTTACTGCAGATATGCTAAATATTCAGTTGGAATGAATTATGTTTAATTTTATCCGAAAAACATTTCACGCGATGACAAACGAATTCAATTGAATATTGCTACACAGAAGAGCGAATACTTGTCTCAATTGAATAGATTAAGAAAGGATTTATCCAACAATAAGTATTTACATTGTTGGACATACTCTTTCTTAATAAGCCTATCCAATTAGTTCTCGTACCTCATATATTCCTTCTGTTCTCGAGAATTGTTCAATCGAATTTATTCTTGAGTCAAATGATATACGAACAAAATTAAAACTTCAACTTCACATTAATTTTAATTTAACTATTTTCAGCTTAGAATAAAAAATTAGCTTTTTATCTCCTATTAATAGCGTTTTTGGAAAAGATTAAAAAATGAGACGAAGAAGAAATGAGCTCATTTAATATTTTTCTTGGTGCTCGACAAGAGCTTACTAGAGCTGAACAACTTTAAAATGTTATGAGAAACGAAATGAAAGAGATTTACATGAATTTAAATTGTATTTTTATACCTCGATCAAAATTCTTAGAATATTTACATATTTAAAAGAATAAAAATTAAATTATATCCAAAACTTCAATCTTCACGATCGTATTAAATTCACCTCTTAGGAAGAAGGTGAATCTTATTACGGCACAAAAGCATTTAGTATTGGAATGAATATTGTTCGGTTTAAAGAAGATACCTAGTAACTAGATTATTACTCTTTATTTTCTCTACATATTGAAAAAATTCGCATTATTCTTTCCAAAGCTCGTAATCCAAATCTTCGAAGTCATTGCAGTGAACTAGTGGATTTTTCTCGCTTTTTGGTATGAAAACATTTCGTGTTACATATTTTATGTTCGACGTTCTACAAATTAAAAGTGACAAAGACACAGTCTTTCTTATATTATCCAATTGAGCTGTTTAGATGAAAATGAATTTAATGTGATTTGAATCGGGCGAATTTTATTAGAGTACCTGGTGTAAATGAACCTGCTTCTCCACCGTGTTCATAAAAGAAGCGATCGCCAAATTTTAAATGATACCACTGAATGCCATTTATGCATGCAATTGTTGGTCCAAAGGCATTACCCGGAAGTCTAGTTTCGGAAACGCCACCGACAAAAAGGTCAATATCTTGGACATGGCTATGATTCAGGCAACAAAATCAGCGCATTTTTAAGCGATTGAGAATAAACATACTCATAAACACTTCGCAATGCTTCCACTTGTTTCTCTGGAATGTATTTGTGCAGATCGCCCCATGAGTCTACTTTGTATCCGAAACAATAATCGAGATAGTTAATATAGCCTGGTAATCCATGATCTCTTCCACGCATTATATTCAAGCCCATTAAATCTAAACCACTCGATCGATTCCGATGCTGATACAAAAAGTCTTTTACGTCTTTAACAAAGAATGGATCAACAGCGTATGCAAACTCTGAGATCAGACCACGAATTATTCCATCAATCTGTCCGAGGTATATCAGTGTCATGTCAAAGAAAACGTCACGCAATTTGTATTTAAATGAATCCATCGGCGGATCATTTTTTACGTGGAATTTGCTATTAACCTGAGAATGACCAAAACGACCGGTAGCTGTCACAAATTCTTGAATGGTAGACACATCGGTGTGTGGTTCATATTTTGTGTATCCTTTTTTGAGCGGTATAAGATTGAAATAATGCAACAAATCGTCGCTGAGAAGAGCAGCTACATATTGTGAATAGGTTATATGCTGTGACTCGGCTATAGTCAATCGTCTCGCTTCCAAATACAATTTCTCATCATCCCAATGAGGATTTATTTGCGCCAATATATCTGCATGTTGATTGTGCCGACGTGTGACCAAAGTTTGCAAAGAGGTCAATGCTGGATGTTGGCTGACGCGATTACCATCGCCAGAGTTGAAACAGTAAAATTCTGGATACTGCGGTGGCTGATTACACTGCTGGATAGTCAAAGGATCATAATTTCCTTGAGCGCCAACCAGAATTGGATTTCCTAATATGTCCACTCCCATTGCCATTCTTCCTAACAAAAAATTAAATAAATAAGCAATAGATCATAAGCCTAAACTAGATACAAACCTCCTTTAAAGGATCGATGTTGTAGCGAATCTTTATATGTATATCCATAAATGTTTGAAAGGTCGTACATGTGTGTTGCAGCATTCATCTGGTTTCTTGGTCCTATTAAAGCATGTCAAAACTTAAAACTACTCGTATTTTAAGAACTGAAAAAATGGAGAACTTAAAAGCAAATTCATTTACCAGCATTGCACGTTGAGCAAATAATTGATCGTACTACCCGTTGGCAGGTTTGATTAAATCTTTTTGTTAATGAGTCACCTTCTGGAAATGGATAAATGCGCTCACATTCAGGATGCTGATTTTTGGACGGAGGACAACATTGTGGCGTATTTCCCAAAATAAGAGAGGTTCGAGTTTGATCGTGAACTATAAATTGGCCCCATTGCATAGTCATTTGTGTTATTGTGAAATCAAGTCGATCGACATTGGGCAAAACGTCATTCGATATAACTCGAGCATTCGGCAGCGATCCGCCGAATACAGACTCACGCAATTTGTAAATGCCATCCGCGTAGTCAGGAGGAAGCAAGCGACGATGGCATGTATAAGATTTACCTTGTGTCGGGTATTTAAGATTGTTACAGCTGCCGTCAAGTGCTGAGTATTTTGCATGAGGGTTGCAAATTGGTTTTGCGGACAAAATACCGCAATTAGTTGTTGCGAATTCTTTGACCACACTTGGAGGTAGATATTTGCGTATTTTAATGTTTGGAAGTTCGAGACTTGTTTGAAGCTTATTGGCGCAGTGACTGTAAGAATTATTTAATAAGATATGTGCAAATAAATGGCAATGAATTAGAATAATCATCTGAGGAATCTGATGAATTAATTTTTGATTTAATGATAAAAATAGAATAAAAAATACTCACTAGACAACAAAATATTCAGTGACATATTCCATGAATTTGGCCTCGTGGGCAATTTTTCGGACTAACAGACTTACATCACGCGTTGCGTTTTCGGTACGATAAACTTCATCGTCAGCCCTCATGTAGCGAATGGCTAAAGGAATGGCGTATTGAAGTGCTGCTTTAAATTTGCTTCGCGTTATGTGCAACGCGTTAAATGGTTCGTGATAAGAATTGTGACATTCTTTTAAGTAATTCTGAAATTGACCCGAGTTCAAATATTCATTGAATACAGATGAGAAAGCGTGTTGATTAAAATCTGGAGGTCCCATCATCACACGACCACCATCTGTTTCTCCAATATAGCTCTGATTTAAATCAGTTATTTAATCAATTAAATAATCGAGTCAATGTTTTAAAGTTTATTGGTGTTATTCACCTCAGGTTCGCTTGGTGCTTGATAAATATGAGTTACATGAGTTGATGGGCGATAAAGCTGTCCCTGATGAATTGTGTAGGTAGCTTCATGTGTAATCTGCAAATTATGTAGAACATTTTTTAGTCAAACGTTCTCTTTCTAAAATAAATAAAGTAAAACAAAAGGCATTGAAGCAATACCTCCGATTTTTACATAGGCTTAGGCTCGCCTAAGTTTCTTGATCAGCATTTTACATTTTAATTTACAATTATATTTTGTCGAGGAGAAAAGTTACCTTATAGCTCATTACTAATGAAATATGTTAATTCAAAATCAATAAAAAAGTTTGATCAAAGATCTATCTGAATCTTTAATTTTTTTTGAATGATTTTATTAACTTAACTGCACTACTGGTTTTAATTGCGCGAATAATGATGAGAAATGATTGTAATTAAAATCTGTTCTCTTTTTCTGATGTTCAAATTATAGTCGTTATTTTAATAGGTTCATCCATAATTAGTTTGAAGCTAAAATTAAACATTAACGCCTTCATATCTTGTATGTGAGAAGATAAGTCGTGAATAGTTTGAAAAGATATATTTCGCAAAAAAACCATGCCGAAGATACGTTTTTTAAGAAATAAACGAACGTTCACTCGTTCGTCGTACGATTAACACAGATAAATAAAGGTGGGTTTGATTCTTTGATATTCAAAAAAATTGTCACAAAAAAATCTTTACTTCGCTTTTCTTGAATCGTTATCAATAATCGATTTTTAACCTCCTTTCAGGTTATTTACTCGCATTTCATTTTCATTAAATATGTAAAAAATTCATTAATTCTGTTTGCTTATTGAAGTTACATAAATATAATGATATGCAATAAAAGTTTGCTTTTTTTTTGTTGATCATAGGTGAAACTCTTAGTTTGAGAAGAAAAGAAATTTTTAAAAATTTGATTAAACGGTTGAATCAATTAATAACTTAACATTCTGTACAAGTCATCAAAAAATATTTACTTTTCAAACGGAAGTAACCGTTTAATTTAATTAATTTAATTTTTTTCTTCAAGTTTTTTTTTATTATACTTTTTGATTTCAAAAATGCAAGCAGCTCCCCTATACTATTTTCTCTCCTAATGCAAGTTTCGTGATAAAATATTATTTATTTTCATTTTAATTTTAATTCATTTTTATTTGATAAGATTGCAACCTTTGAGCACAGATAAAACGAAAATTCAATGATGCATATAACTTAAAATACATACAGCTACCGTCAAAATGCTTCGCAATTTTATCCATTTAGAACCGGTAAAAAAACAGTTTGGAAGTATCTGTACTTATAATAATAATAATAATGAACTAGCTTTAAGCATATCGATCATCTCAAACAAGAATGTGAACGATGCTTTTCCTATTCACTCATATTTAATTATCTTTATTTTTTTGGTCATAATTAAAAAATTTAATAACACATTTTTACTGCACACAATTTTTCACCGCCAAACTCAATATTAATACTCTTTATTTTAATAAATTAATATGTTTTGACATTATGTTTAGTCTCATTTTTCATTTTTAATTACATACTCAATTGAGACATGAACACTTTTTCAAACAACTTATCGTAAACACAACGTTACCGGTGTGTTTATAATCTTTTCATAATGTTAGTGATCTTCTTTTCATTAAGTCATATTTTTTAAATTCAATTAAATTTTACTTTTATAAAAAACAAGAGAGAGAATTCGAATTTAAAGTTTTGCGTGCGAACCTCGCTAATTGCTTATTTTACAGTTTCAATTAGAATATTATAATAATTTACAAAATTAAGAATTCAAAAAGCGGATTCACAATTAATTCAAGCTGCTTGAGAAATCAATTTAAATCGTGAATCGTGATGCAAGTTAAACATTTGCGCAACACAAAATATAACAAAAAAATTTCGCTTTCTTTATTTCTTAATAACAATAAACTTAAAGAGAAAGTTTTGTCGCAATGCGTAAACCTCAAGTTAAAAATGAATTAAAAGTTAAATTAATACCGTGCGAAAGTTTTTTTCTTTCTTCTTCGCTTTTTGTCAATCAAAAAGATTTTAAGTTTAATTTTACGTTTACCTTGAGACAAAGTGTGAGAAAAATTGATCATGTAGCACGTGAAATTTAAGTTTTACTAAATTTACTGCGTAACCTTTATTTTTCATTTTTCATAAGTTTCAATGAAAGTATTTTCACGATTTTTTATACAATATTCTAATTTAATAATAAAAATTTTTAAAAATTTCGAAATTTATGAACAATTTTAATTCATTTTCAAAACACAAATTAAGTTTAAGTTATAAAATAAACTCTAAAACTTGATTTTTTTTCACTAAATTTCAAAATAAAATTAATTATTACACAAAGCGACCGCTGAAATGAGGGTAATTTTTTGAGGTAAATATGTAGGAGAATCAGTTTTAGTTGCAATCAACTAAATATTTTCGATGAGAAAAACACCATTTTCGCATAATCAATTAGTAAAAGTTAAGTTTTTAGAAAATTTTTGCGATAAAATTGTCAACGTTTGATCGATAATCGAGAATTTATATTGCTTCATCGATGTGTTCAAGAATTTTTTTCGTTACAATTAACAAAAAAGCAAAATAAAAATAGCCGACGTTTGCATAATGAGTGTTACGGCACGCAATAAAAAATCACAATTAGATAGAAAAACTAAGTCGTATGCCAGTTATTGACCGCTTAATTAGGCATTTGTATGTGTTTTAGTTTCGTTTTCAATCGAGAAAAAGTTAAGCAAACTCAAGTAAAAGAAAAAAATCAAGCAAAGTAATATCAGTTTTTAACCAATATCTTCTGTTTTCTTAATTACAAAATGTGCAAAACTTTGCGTCGGCGATAACATTTCCTCTATTTGCTGATCGACATGTTTTCGAAGAAATTTGGGTTACCTGAAATATTTATTATTTAAGATTGAAATTTGCATCTGGAGTTTGTTCAATTCTTCGAATGAAAACATTTGACAAAATCTATTGTTTCATTTGAATCGTTAGCAAAATAAAACTAAAAACCATTAAAAGCGAGAGTTTAATTGCCATTCTTCGCTTAAGAAAAGCGTACTTTTAAATCGTCGAGGAGTGTAAATTTTCTTCACTTCTACAAATAAAATAGGTCCTCGAAAAATGGTATCGATTCAAGAAGCTGTGTCACACTTTTGCTTCGTTTGCTTCGATCGCAACGTTTGACAAAATACACTTGAAAACAAAAGATACACCAAGAGTAGCTATTTTTTTCTTCTTGTTTAGCGATTTAAGAGAGAAAGACAGCTTTGATAGTGATACGCGTTCGAAAGAAAGCAAAAAGAATCCGTCGTTGCGTTTAATTGTCGTTTTGAAAAAAAGTAAATGAGTCGTTAATTTGTAAATGGTGTGCATAAAAGCTATTCACGCGTGAAAATTAGCACACTAAAGTGCGTATACAGCAAACTCTCGAAAATAGCGAAGCCGAAAATGAAACAAAAGTTTTTCACATTTTAGCTATTTGCGAGCGAAGTAACTCACGTTTGTAATGAACTCGAGAAAAAGTGTGCAGAAAGAATCCATGTGAAATCTTTTTTTATTTTTATCGAGTTTCATTTTTTGTCTAACTTCTATTTGTTTTTCGCTCTTTTGCTGGTGAACTAAAAACGAAATAAGAAAACACATTTCTGTAACTATAAGTTCTCGCATGTCATTTAATAATTTTCTTTTTAATAAAATATTTGCTTTGAAGGCTCTTTCTAGTTTATTCATTATTTTAATCAAGGTGAAAAAGTAGTTCAATTCAAAGATTTATCATTTTTAATATTTTTTTTGAAGCAAAATTTAAAGAAAAAACTCAAAACTCATGTTTTGAACTCGTGTTTTGAGCTGCGTTTATTCCAAATAAAGAGAAACTTTCGATGAAACGAGCATCACGTTTTTCGAATTTTCAAAGTTTGAAGCAAGCATTGAATGAAATAAGCATCCAACTGATTGCTTTCGCCGAAAATGATTAATTCAATAATCGTTTAATAATACGTGTATCGAATGAAATCGATTGAGAGAGAGAGATGATTTCGAGATTCTTGAAACTGGTAATTACTCCCTTAACACAGTTATTACGCGTCAAATTACATATTTTATGAGTTCGATGTACATATTTAAAACGTTCATTTTTTAATTTCGCCATCAAATAACTTTTTAAGTAGTTATAGCAAGCTATTGACTTTAAAAAAGCAATCGAACATTTTAAGCGCCAAAAATTCTAATTTTCACGAAATTACACATTTCATTCATTTTCAAAAAGAATAAGATCATCTTTAAGTGTCAAATATTTCATCCAAATCTGCTCATGTTGTCGCCACTTTTTTATTACATTCTTACTGAGCACATCAACACTTGTTTAAATCGAAATCAATTGAAACAATGAAATTAAGGCCACAAATCACAAGTAAAAAACACTTGAGACGTGTCTATAATTATCAAACTCACGTTTTATTTTTTACATCTATAACTAATTCAATTTTTTTACTTAAAATTTAATTTAGAGAGATAAACAAAAAAAAAATTGAACTCAGTTTAAAAATTGATTTATTAAGAAATCATTTTCAAGATTGGTATCGAGAAACGTTTTCTTACATCCGATTTGATTTTTTATCTGCTTTTTTTCGGGAATATTTTCCAATTTAATCAAAATGGTTTTGAATAATTTGAAAAAGACTGAAATTTAAAATTAATTTTCAAGCAAAAAAATAATTATCAAGCTGCTTTACAGTTTTCTAAACATATCAGTAAATAAATTTCCAAATTTAAAAAAAAATTAAATTTTTAATTAAATCTGAAAAATTATTTTTCATTTTAGTTTTTTATTCACTCGGAAGGTAGCATACTGAAAGTGGTGCTGTTCGATTAAGTTTTAAAGAAAGTTTTCGTTTTTTTTTTATTTAGAACAAAACAGGAGGTATGAACCAAGGTGCGGCTTGACTGTTCACGTAGCTATTTTAGAAAAGAGGTAGCAAGTCGTTTAATTCGCTTCGAGAGAGTGCGATGAAATTTAACTGTTTCAAACAAATCGTAACATATGCTTGCGGCGAAAATCAGTAAAATGCGTGAAACTTTGACAAGCTTGGCTTTAATTCCTTTTTGTGATTGCACAAAAAAAATTAAAACTTTTTTTGAAGGTAGAAAAGTGAAAAAACGTAATTTTGCGCGAAAAATTTTTTTCACTTTCGAGAACGCGAAGAGAAAAAATTTTTTATCTTATTATTCAAGGTGAGCTGTAAACGTAAAATCTTTTCATATCGCGAATTTTAAGTGAGAAATGTTTTGAACTAATTAACAAAAAAATTGGCGATACATTAATTTGTATGAATTCAAGTGATTATTGAGGTGAAATAGAAAGTATGAATTCACGATTCTTTCTTTAACAAAAACGATTGCAGATAATATTTCAAACAAATAAAATGCAAACATTTCGGTTCACATAATTAGACTCTAAAAATAGTGAGTTGATAACGTGATTCTATCGAAATAGTTAAAAATATAACAATTTTAAAATTCTAAATTCAACAAAAAAGGGTTAAAAATAAAAAATTGTGTAACGAGATTTAAATAGTAAATAACGAACGAAAAAATTGACGAAAAAAGAAAAGTTAATTTACCAGAAAAAGTTTGGTTTTTAAGTTTGCTATTAGAAATTTTTCGTGCATAAATAATTTAGTCAGATTAAAAGGCTTAAAAAATTGATTCATAAATTTAACATAAAAAATTAATTTATAAAGATGCACATCGCGTGTTCTTATCAAGTTTAAGAAAATTTAGATTATTTAGCTAAGAAACGAAAAAAAGTTTGAAAACAAAAAAGTAAAAAATTTAAATTCATGGAAATTAAAGCAATTTGAACAACCTTTGGTAAGTTCGGGTGCAAAAAATCTGCACAACGAAACACTCGTAAAAATTATTCTTAAATTATTATTTTTACTTAAGTCCTTCGGGTAAACTGGAACAACTTGAAATTCATATTCATTTTTAAAGTAACTTAAAGCAAAAAGTTTAGAAGCTTTAGAATAAACTTTACCGTATTTGCGTTTTTTCAGCACAAAATAATTTAAAAACCAAAAGTTTTTTGAAAGGAAATTTCATAAGACATAAGCAACTTTTTTTAATAGAATACAAGATAAAATCTCAATAATTAGACTGCAGTGACGTTTAAAATAAAATTGATAAATCAATTTAAAGTAAAGCAATGCATCTAATCAGCTGACATTTTAAAATGAAGCTAATATGTCATTTATGCTTTATTTACCTTTCGTCATTACAGAAAGTTAAGTCATTAGATCAGAGTCGAACAAAACATTAAAAGATTTTTTCATCTTTAGAGGCATTTTTGAAGACCGATCGAAAGAAAAATGCTTTTGTCTCTGCTTCTGAGAGAGAAATTTCTTGATAATAAAAATTATTTAAAAAACTATGCACTCAGTTTTGAAATAAACTTTCTAATAAGTTTTCAAAACTAATAATGAAATGTTTTTAAGTTTTCACATCAAATTTATACGAAATTTTCAAGTTAAAAATAGAGTCAAATAAAGTATGGAAGTTTTATTTTTTGATTTTTCATTCATATAGAGTTAGAAATACTTGGCTTTAAATCATTGATAAATAATAAAATTAAAGCAGCTTTCTTGAAATAAGCAAGAAAGCTTTGTTTTAAATATCTTCATATCTAGACGTTGTGTTC
Source organism: Dinothrombium tinctorium (assembly GCA_003675995.1). Classification (NCBI taxonomy): domain Eukaryota; kingdom Metazoa; phylum Arthropoda; class Arachnida; order Trombidiformes; family Trombidiidae; genus Dinothrombium; species Dinothrombium tinctorium. Next base: position 17,229 of record NCKU01001164.1, on the reverse strand, counting down.
TAGCTTAGAGCAAGTCTTTAATTCGCATATTGCCTTTACTTTCTTATCGTGTTACAGTCTTGTTTGACTCTATTTTAAAAATTTAATGTTTTTCATTTTAAGTAATTTCAAAAATTAATTCAAAAGATTGGAAAGAAATCTTTTGCTTAAAGAAAATTTTATGGTTATTATTTATAGAATTGTAAATTTAAAATCAATTGTATGAAATCAACAAGTAGGTATGTATGTGCACGCTCTACTCACTTAGAAAGAAAGGATTTCTCTCTATCTTAACACTTTGCTTCTTTTTCAAAATAAACAAAGTGTACAGCTCTGTTCCGAAAAATTCTATCTGCTCGAAGTTTTAAATGATAAACTTCATTTTGAACAGAGTTTGATCAGAGATTGAATTGAATTGAATTTATTCGCATAAGCACAATACAGGTCAAATGCATGCACGTCAAATATTGAAAATTATAAAAATAATCATAATAAAAATTTTTATACAATTTAGAAAAGTTATTAAAATTCTTACAATTTCTCATATCTTAGATGATTGAGCGTATTAAATTTTTATTAAAATTATTTAAAAAAAGTATTTCAGGAGTTTTTCAAATTCATTTTGCAGGAAAAATTTTATTTTTAAAATTAAGCTACTTCTCTAATCTTAAGTTCTCAAGTAAAGTTTTTATTTATCATTTATGTTCTTATAGAAAATTTTAAGTCCTTTTATCGCTAATGTAAGCAATTTCAAGACTATAAATATAAAGAATGAATTTCTTAAACTAAATTCTGTTCGCCTGCAAAGTTTCATGAAATTCGGAAATGAAAAATTGAAAACCCATTGTGAATAGAAAAAGTTTTGTCTCTGTATTTAAAAAAAATTGTAATGTTAGCGAGAAGATAAGTTTTCAAAGATTAACTTAAAAACGAACCTTTAATAAACCTAAAAATAGTAGAAAATAGCCTCATTTTATCTTTGAAAGTTGTAATTTAACGAAAGGAAAAAGTTCTCTTAAGTATCATAAATCGATGAAATATCTGCAATATGTTGCTAAACATAATATTTGAAAACACATTTTTGCTCTTTTCTTTGATCAAATTTACTCTTAAAATTAGTCTAACTCTTTGCCTTTAAAATTGGTTTGCTTTCTTCTACGGCAGTAAAACAGTCATTTACTCACACTCATAACAATTTCACCATTCGGAGATTCAAATATTTTTGAAGCGCTTATAAAAAAATTCAGTTTTCATTTCTCATTTTTCAAATTTAAAGTACTTCAAAATAAATTATTGAAATTATGACTTCAGTGAATCGTAAAAACAAACTCATAAATTACTTGTAGTACTTTAACTAATATATTTAGTTAAAAATTTAAGCATAAACGTCTTACAATTCAGCGTTCAGTAATAAATTAGAGAAAAATACGTTAAATAATTTAATAATTTTCAAGTATATGTATTTGCATTGCTGGATAAACCCTTTTGTAACAAAAGTATTCAATCGTTTATATTTAGAAGTCATTTTGAAATAAGCCTATTAAAAAAATTTATATTGCTTGTTCATATGTTTACTATTGTAATCAAGAAATCACAGCTCAAACAAGCAGATGAAATAAATCACTTTTTGTTGCATTGCTAAATTTCAGTAGACGTATATGACACATATTGATAGACGTTTGAACTAATTTTAGAAGAAAATTCATTGTTCAACAATAAATAAAAAAGATTCTTAATTTTTTAGACAAGTGAAATAAAAAGCAAAATAACTTTTACCTGATCAGTGTAAAAATGTGGCAATGTATCCATTCTGCTGACATTAAAATCCTTCATAATATCAGTGAAGTAAAAATTTTTCATCAAATTTTGTGATGAAGTATAGTGATACAATAAAGTCAATGTAAAGAATAAAAATTCAATTCTAATTATTATAAAAGGCCGCATTTTAGCATTTAAACTTTGAAAAATAATCATTTTAAAGAAGAACAAAATTAAAAGAAAGAATAAGCAACTTTTCAAAGTAAAGAACTTTTTTAGAACATCTTCGAGAAGTTGTTTTTTAAATAACTAGCATTAAGCTTATTTGCGTTTTCTTAAAATCTAAAGCAAACTCGTCGAAAAGATACACAGAGCTTCCTTCGTAAACGACGAGAGCGAAGTGAAAACTAAATGCTCCAACTTGTGCGCTCTGCGTACAAATGCACAGAACAACTGAAAGTTAAACACAATTATTAATGCTGTTTTTTAACTTCGGAAAAAGTGGGACTTTTTGCTTAACGAAGCGTTCGAAATCTCGCCTTTTCAGTTAAGAAACGAATACGCTTTTCGCGAACGAACTGTAGTTGAATTGAATGGTGAAGATATTGCTTATCATTTAAGGTTCGTCAAAGCATTGCTATTTACTGGTCGTCGTCTCAGTAGTTATTTTCATTGTTTTTTCGACTCAATTATACTGTATCGTATATAGTTATTGTAATTACCTCCTTTTTTCATTTTCTCGCACTCAACGATCGCTTTAAGCTTCATTAAAGTCAATCATTGGAGAGTTTGGTTTATGCTCGCTGCGGAATGACAAAAACCAAACCATTCATTAATTAGGAAATCGCGATAAGCTTGTTTTTAATAGACTTATTTTTGAGATCAATCAAAACTGTCGATTGTTCATTATTAATTTGCGGAACTGACATTGAATGACGCTTTTAAAGGACTTTTTATTTAAGCGCCACCGATTTTGAAAAAGCGGATTTTTGCCAAAGCGCCAAAGATTAAAAAACAATAAACAATTGAAAAAAGTCGATGCATGTATGACAATTTTGGAAAAAAGCTCGGCTTTTAGCGCGAAGATTTATTATTTTTAAACACTCACATTGATTCTATGTTGCTGGTTTATTGATATGAAAATGATTTTCTCGTATTTTAAAATTGTTGATACTTTATGCAAGACACAAATGAGAGTGGTGATTAATAATAACTAGAACTTAGGTGGAAAAGATACGTTTTTAAAAGAAAACAAGAAAGCAGAAAAAATAAAATAAAATAAAATAAGAAAAATAAATAAATAACATTAACTTTTACTAAACAAGAAATTTTGTTACAGATTTTAATCGTTCAACCTAACATTTCGATTACAAATCAATTCTACTCAATCATTGGAACTTGCTGGATAAAATAGTTTTAACATTTAAGCAATTTTTAAAGGAAATTTTAAAAATTAGTTTTTCTTTTAAAATAAAACTCCGAAAGATTTCTCTCCAAATACTTCGATTTATGAGAGTAAGCCACAAGGCTACTACATGTAACTACATAATATACAGAATTAACATGTGATCGAAATAGTTAGGTTAAATGACAAAGTACTCGCGTGAAAGCGATTTTCAAAAAATCGTACTGCACGCATCGACTTATTCTCGATAAATGTTATAATTTGCTAAAATAAACAAAATCAGTGGCACTCAAATCATGCTGAACAAGTGCTTAATACTAAAAATTGTCTTTTTGTTACAAAAAGACAAAAAAAACGAAACTAAGCTCATGTTAGTGATTAAATTACAATATTTAATTTCAAGTGAAGAGAGTTAACTTGCTCTTTTGGCGACAAAATTCGTGCTCACTTATTTTAAAGATTAAATCTTAAGCTGCATTTTCATTTTAAGATAAGATAGTTAACTTCGGTTAAACTTTCGCTTTGTTAATTCTGTTCGCTATTTTTCCTATTACTTTTCTATCTTAAAGCGGTAAACACTAACATTCGCATTATATTTTATATTGCTAACCAAGAAATATGACTTGTGTTTAATTCAAAGACAGGTGTTTCTCAATAATAATTCGCTGACTTTTCATTGTACGAAGCACCCTTCGATCTCGTGCCTCGCCCGTTGATCGTGCCACCCTCTAAAATGATAAATGTTCTGAAAAGCTCGCCGTGAAAAATCTAAATAACTTGTTTTTCTTGATAAAATCGAGTATTGTAATATTTAAAAGTTTTTTAACACAATATTCATTGCAGTTCACGCAACATTTTGTTGGGAAAAAATAAACTTGAACTAATTATATCTCAGTGAATTCATTAAAAATCAATCTACTTTTTGACGTCACAAATGATAAGTAAAAGTTAAAAGTGAAATTCCCGCTCCAAAATATTTTCTCAGCCCACATATCTACTTTTTAATTTCGCGTACACTGTCCACAAAAAGGATTTCGTTCTGCGCGCAATGCTTCTGGCACACAATTTTCGAACTTATTACTCTGAGCAGAAAAAGTATTTTTGTGTGCGAAACATTGTGCTGAAAGCAAGGAAATATTACTTATTTCTACACAAAGTAGTACGTTAGCGTTATAGGAAGAATAAACAATGAAATTCGTAAAAATTTCAATAACCATTTTTAATTCAACTTAAATATTCAAAAATTTGAATAAAAAAATTATGCCTACCCTGCATTTAAAAAAAATTGCCTAAAATATTGAAATTAAGTGTCTTTGAGTTAGGAAGGAAAAAAGAAATTCTTATTTAAAATAAATTCACTTACAAACGTGTGAGTAAAAGTTGAGCAATTACCATCAAAAGTAAGAAAAATGTTATACTGACACAAAATACTAATTTATTTTAATCAAATTTCAACTGGATTATTCAATGCGCCTCAAGTGTATGACACATTATAATTACTATCGCACACTCCGAAACAATGAACAATTCATAAAATTAATACGAACTAAGGTTGAAAAGAGAACGAAAAATTTCTTGAAATATATGAATGAATATAAGCGTCTGTGAAATTTATTTTTGAGTGCAACCATTAAAGAACAATTAAAAAAAACAAATTTTAACAAAAATGTGTTGAAAATAAACAATATTTCAACTAATGAGCTTTGAACAGATAGAGTTATTACTAATCAAGTGTGAAGCCAATTTGCCATTTTGTTCGTTTTAGTTTTACGATTTATTATCGATGTTAGTTAAGCAAAATTTGAGAAGTAATACATATTTTCAACTCCACCTGAAAAAATTTAGTTTTTAATGTTGAAGCATTTTTGTAAATAGAAAAACTGTAATAGAAGTAACGCAAAGAAAAGCGAAAATTTTTGCACTCACAACTCGTGAAAAAAAAAGATTCACATACGAGTTTTGTTTATGAATTATGCAAAAGAAAACCATACTTTTCACATCATTAAGAATCGAATATAGCCAGCTACTTTTCTGTGCATTCACTTTTACTGCTTATATTGTGATGATGATCAGCTTATAATAGTCTTTCTTATTATTCAAATCTTTTGCTGTTAAATGTTATTTAATTTCTTTCGATTTTTTTCCATACGAATAACAATTAAGTTTACTGCTCTTGGTTTTGAAAGTAATTCACACTTGATAAATTAAATTAAGATGACGTTGGCGAATCAAAGTGTGACTTTTTTATATTTTTCAACTTTTTATCTTAATTGATCTTTGCATTCGCTTTCAAAATGAAAATTATTTTTAGAAATTTAAATGCACCAATTTTTTCCTTAAATTCACGCAAAAAAAAAGTGAAAAGTAAATGTATTCAAGTCGAAATTTTCAACCGATAAACAGTTGTTTAGCAGTTTTACTTTTCGTTCCATCGCTTTTTACACGTTTGAAAAAAGATCACAAAACAATGTTCTTACTATAAAGTCGACAACAATTCGGTTTTCGAAATTTTTTATAATACTCTATTAGAATTTTTTTTGTAAACTAGCGCTTATCTAAATTCGCTTTTGTGTTTATCTCTCGTTTTCCGCCTCGCACAAAAGATCGTTAGCTTTCATTGACCGTCTAAATGCAAATATTCAAATAGCGATCTGAATTTTTATTTATTACCTTACTTTGGAAGAAAAAGTTTTCTTTCTTGTTTTAAATAGCTCAAGCATTTCAATTGTTTGCATCACGAATTATCGACAAACTTGAAAAATCAATGATTGATCGTATTACGAAAGAAAGAAGAAAGCCATAAAATTCGTAAATTTAAGCATATGAATGAACTGAACGTAACGCAGACTCAATTTAAAAATAATTTAGTGAAATTATATCAATTTGTGCAACATAACTTCGCAAAATGTGCTAAATTTTTTCACACACTAAACTCTTTTTCTACCGTTTGAAATAATTTTATATTTTTATATTTCATAAAAATATTGAATTATATATTTCACTCGCCGTGCTATAACATACAACTGTAACGAAGGCAATAAAATAATGGCTCGCATTGTTTTTCACGGCAAGTCAAGAGAAATTTAAAGGATTAAAAAACTCACTTTTTTTTCATGCAACTCAAAGTTAAAGCTATTGTTTAAAATAATAATTTTTCAACAAAAAAAGAATTTAATTTATTGAAATGGGCGAGAGATACTTTCGCATTTTTTTGGAACGAAGGTTCAAAACGCATTGTGTCTCAAATTTAATTAACTTTTTACTTAAAAATCGCAAATAAAACTTTAGAAGCAGAGTTTTTCTCAAATGATCTAAAAATTAAATTTTAATAAAACGTAAAAATATTCGGTAAAAATTTGGGCGATTTTAAACAAACACAAACAAGGTCAGCTGTTTTAAAAAAAGCGAAAGAGTTAATTGCTTTTAAGCTTAATATACGCTTCGTTATCGTGTGCAAGAATATTTTTCTTGCTTCTTCACGCTTATAATTTCAATTCTTTAAAACAAAATTCATGCTAATACACAAACATAGCTTAATTAAGAATATGTGAGAATAGTTAGAAAAATTTCTCCACTTTTTTTGTGATCAGCCAACAAAAAAAGGCATTTGACCAATTTGAGGTTTTCTCGGCAACAAATGTAAATTTGTATAAGTGTGTTACGAATTTTCCGCTCATTAGATTTAAGCAACTGAATGTAATAATCTGAGCCTCTGAGCAAAAAAAAAAAATCTTTTTGAGTGAAGCATTGTAGATAAAATGGGAAATTTTTCTTTGAACGGATTTGAACGCATTTTTTTTAAGTTACGCAAAATTTTATTTTATTTTTTTATTTTTGTTAACTGGTTCAAGTTTGAGTCCAAAAAATAAAAATTTGTTTTCGCCTTTTTTTTAATAAGCCTGGAAGGCTCAAAAATACGCCCTTGTCCACGTGTACACTCTTTCGAAAGCCAATTGCAAAGCATAGCAAACAAGAATATTGTCACTAAAAAAATATTTTTACACAAGTTTATATATAAGAACACAGATTTAAGCTACGCTCAGGGCACCTAATTTGTGTATCGCGTGTTTTGCCTTAAGAAAAAAAAACAAGTCATAAAAGTGAGCGGAGTAAATTGTAATGATAGCGAAAAGCCAACGCCTCAGTTTTAATGCCATATTTTAATGAAAAGATCATTTATGCGATCAAAATTTTCGTATGCTAATTATTTAAGAGTAAATTAGTTTCAGACCCCTTTTTTGTAAAATGACCTAAGAAACTGAGTTTGGTCTCGCTTTAATAGTGTAAAAGTGAAATTAATTGTGATGAGAATTTTTTTTTTAATACAATAAGCGTAATGAAAAAAAGTGAATACATCTTAATTAAAGCGATTAAAAAAATGTTTAATAATCGTAATTGAAAAATACTTATCATACGATAAAAAATTAGGGTGTCTTTAATCAAACCAAATTAACGAAACGGTAGCTTTAAAATTTTGAATGTTTGAAAAAGTGAATTCGTAATTAACTTAAAGGCTTAAGAGTAAATATAAAAATTCATAAAGCTTTAACACATTTCAGGAAACTTTGCTGCTTATTTTGATTTCAGCTAATCTTACTTCGACCACTGATTGTTAATTTGGTTTTAATTATAATGTTTGTCTGTTTGACCTAAAAAGTGTCACTTAAAATTATTTATTTTAAAATATAAGATCGGAAGCTTCCAATCAGAATTTAATTGCGAAATACTTGGAAATTTAAAAAGTTAGCGCAAGAAAGAGGAAATTAAAAATTTCATCAGTAGGAAGATCCAAAATAGATAAATTAAATTTGGCATGCTTAGGTTTTGTAATCGTTTTAAACTCGACAATGATCTAAAAAAAATTTTAACTGATTTAAAAACCCTCTAATGGACTTATTGAAATAAATTTCAAAATAAAATGCTTTAAATTTAACCGAGGCGGAATTAATAAAAAAAATTTTCCTCATTTTTTCTGTTTCACCTGCATCAACATGCTAGCGTTGACTGTGGTAAAAAAGACTTTTTTAAAATGTTCACTCAAAAAAGTGTAGTAGCAACTATTTTTATCATGTTTAAACCAAATTTGTTCTCAAGGTTGTTTTAAATGAAGACATGATTGCACAATTTGTAGGTTTTTTAAGCAAATTACTTTTTCTGGGGTAGAAATTAATTTTTACAATTTCTAAATTAAACCTAACTTGTTTTTTCTTAAAAGTTTTTTATAATTTTTCTTTATTTTTTCACCCACAGACCAAAGAATACTTCAAGTGCTGTTAAAAGTAAATACCGAAAATGTACTTTATTAATAAAATTGGGTTTCATATAAGCTAACAAGGAAAGCTACTTGTAGGACAGTTCCTTGTAAGCAAAATGCATACGCCTTCTAATTCCAAATAATTTCTTGAATGAAAATAACATTTCGATCAATTTTATTTAAAAAAAAATATATTTTTACATTTCATCAACTATCAAATGATTTCCCGCCTCAACTATAAACCTTTCAATCTTAATGCTGATAATTGTGTCATGGTTTCGATCAAATAAAGTGATCATAATGAAATGCCTAAGTTTGAATTTTTTCGTAAACTGCTTCTTATCGCCTATATCTTCATAAACATAGCCATCAATAAGTCATTTAAGTAAAGTTTCGCCCGCTTTAATTGCAGATAGGTCTTTTATTAAGTAAGCAAAACTCTTCGATACGCTTAATCGTGAGACAATAAATGCATACTAAGCGCGGGTGTCATAAAACAACATTTTCGTTTTGAAATGCTAGTTTATAATTTTATGAAGTATAAAAAATCGCATTATTATTGTTGTTATCAAGCGCAGAAAAAGTATGAAGAAACTTTGTACATATTGTTTGCGATTAAACTATAATTGTTTCGTAATCATTTACGCCTTCAAAAATTTTAAGCTACACACGAAACAATAACCATTTGCGGCAAGCAATTTCAAAGTGTTTTATAAAAATTTGAATCGCCGAAAATAATGGTGTGATAGTAATTAGAAATTTTTTTGTTTCTCACAATTATAAAACGAGTAAAAGTGAAAGAAAGTGTTCACGAAATAAACCGCGTGTAGGCTTTTTAAATACGGAAACGTCGAGTGGTATACTTGTTGAAAAAAAAACGAAATGCAGGTGAAAAAAATTGTAGAATTTGAACGCTAGTTACGGAAGAAGCACGCAGCACTAATTGGTATGAAGGTAATCAACGTTTGCACACTTATATTATATTGAGTGATGAAAAAAGAAAGTAATTTTAAGAATTTAAAAGTGAAGCAAGCAAAGTGAGACAAATCACGCTTAAGTCGAATATATTTACAAATACGGAAACTTTGGCCTTATGTTTTGAACAAGCAAGGTGTGAAAACACTACATAAACATTTTTTATTAAAAAATGCTCAAATTATGAAAAAAAACCTTGCTCTTTTTTCTTATGCAAAATAGAAAAGAGTAAACATTTCGTTTGTTTAGCTAAATTAACGACCGCACCCAATTCACCGCTATTTTCCTCGTTTCAAACTCAAAAGTTTTCCGCTTTTATTTGAAAACTATTCTAACCATTTTAAAATAACTGCTTTTTATGAAATAATTTTCGAGAGTTAACATTTTTTCTTAATTTAATAAATCAATTTAAAAATCAGAAGAAGCAAAGCAAATTTTTTTCTGACTCAGCCTAAGAAACTTTTTTATCTTTACTTTAAGAAAAGTCGATAAGAAATACGCATGTGAAATGTGAAAATGGAAGAATTGGGTTAAGAGAAAAGGTGCATTCAAAGGCAAGATAAGCGCTAAGGTTGTGAGTCGACAAAATGTCACAAATTAGAAGAGAAGTTTGATGGAATTAAGATAATACTTTACAAATACAAATTAACAACTATTTGAGTTGTGGTGTGAGCGAATTAAATTATTAAAATAATTTTAAAGCGTATGAGCATGAAGTAAACATTTTTTGAACTAAATTTATACAAACAAATAAATAAATAATTGTGAATGAAAAAGACTGATAAACGAACCTATTCGATGGGTACTAATAAGAGCAAAGATATCATTTAAGCAAATAAGGCGATCAACTTTTCGAAAGAAGATTATGGGTGAAAATTTTGACTATTTGAATTTTCGAATACGTGACTTATGGAGGAAATAAAGCAAAGTGAGTATAGTTGTTGTATAAATGTATTGCGTCATATCGACGCAAGATTTTTGCAAGAATATTTTACTTTGCAAACGTATTTAACTTTATGATTTTATTGTTTAAGGAAAAATTTTAGCTTTATCATTTCACTTTCATAGAAAACATATCGGAACTTGATATAAGTAAAACAATGCTAACAATTAATTGTGATGTTTTTAATTTTTTTCATTTTACCGAACTTGCGCAAGATTTGATAAGCTCTTTGTCTTCTTTGGAAATAAAAAATACTTAAAGCCAAAAATCCAATTGAGAATTATTTTCACTATTTTCAATAGTTGACAATGCGAATATTCTGAAATCTTCGTCGTTTTCGTTATACAATACACTAAAATAATTTATCCACTTTAAATTGTTTTGTTTCTTCAAACTTGAATTTTCAAAGACAAATTTTAAATGATTTAGCAATCATTTCGAGCTTTGCTATTTAACAATATTTTAAAATAAATCGAATCTCAATCATTTTTCAAAAAATTCTAACAAATTAATAATGATAAAAATGTAATGATCGAAAAGGTAAAAAATAATCACGAAAATGACTTTCAAAGTGGTAAAAAACACTCGAAATACTCGAATTCCATATTTTATTCTTTTTTACTTTCTTCTTCTTCCGCTTTTCTGTCGTTTTTTATTTGATTTTATTCCTCTAGCTAATCGCAAATATATTGAAAACGAATGAAAATTTGTGATTGTGTGAAAATTGTTGATGCATTGCATTCGAATTTTATGCCTAATTTCAATTCACATTTGATTGTTCTTAGTCCACATATCCTAGCTATTTCTGCTTTCTTAATTTACATCACATCAGTTCTAATCTTATTTCAAATTGCGTATTGCTAAAAAGTCTTTCGCTGTAATTATCTTCACCTACGTTTTATGTTGTGTTTATCGCGTGCTTTCAAAACACATTGGCTTTACTCATGAATATTTGTTTGTTTTGACACTAAATTTAGTGCTTACGATTATTAGCGTTGTTTCATCTTATCTAATTACAACTTCAAGAAAAAAGAGTAGCAAGCACAAAAGAAAGTAAAGATTTTAAGCGATCAACCCTTTCTTTAACTGCGGCTTTCGCAAAAGATTGAGTGGCATTTAATTGCACAAATGCTCTTATGACACAGCGTATGTTTCTCTCTTTGAATAAATAACACGATTTCTTTAGTGCTTTATATTTTTATCTCTTTATCATTTTTTTTAAGTCGCGAATTAATCACCATTAATCTAAATATGTCGATCTTGCTCTCAATTCATTGTGAGAGTTATGCTATCGCTTATCTTTTGATTTTCAGTGAAAGTTAAAACTTCGTAATTTTCATTTCGGCAATGTTATTACATGACATAAAACACTAGTTTGGCACACGAATTTCTTTATGTTCTTTTCGTCACTCAAGAAAAGTAGAAATTGAGAGGAGCAAATTTCAGCCGAAATTCAAGCGATGATAAAAATGCAAAGCGAAAGAGCGATTTAAATTTAGCAGCAAACTCTTTCTTTCGTGCCTAAATAAAGCAAAATTGACATTCAAAAAAAACTGCAGTACTCATAGTGAACGCTGCACGAAATAGGTGCAGTACACTGAACTAATTGATATGCATTTTACGTCATTGTGAAAATTTTAAAGCTTGTATTTTATGCGCGAAATAGCGTTGAAACTTGCGAATTATTTGCATTTTCGACCATAAATCATTTACGTTTTAAAAACCACAGAAGCACAGTTTAAAAGTCATTACGAATTACATTACAAAAGCGTGACGATGTTTATTAATAAAAAAGAATCTTGCTTTGCGAAATTTTCCGCACTGTAAGTTCAATGCTGTAATCTATCTGCGTTTGCTTTGCTGCCAAATATTTTAATTTTTTAATCGCAGCAATACAGAGCTGTTTAAGAAAGAAGCGCAGCTTGAAAAAAAGAGTGCATAGGGTTATTGTTCAAGTTTACGCTTGCCTTCATTTTTATTCAACGATTTATTTTGCTTTATTTTCATTTCGGCGAAAATAAATCCGAAAACAAAAATTGACAATAACGAGGTCATCAAAGCATATTAGTCAAAAAATTTATTTAATTAAGCGACGAAAACAATTTAAACACTCTCGCATTCACGAACTCGATACACTTTGTAGATTAATTTTATGCAACGAGCATTACACATCGCGCTCTGATCACAGCGAGAACAGCTTAATTTATTTTTTTCTTAGAAACAACTCAAACCATACGAAATAAGGTTAAAGATTGTGTAAAATTTGGCAACTGTTTGTTTGTTTGTGGCCGCTTTTTTGTGAACGATAAAAAGTAATGCGATCGTTTTTCGATCAAGTTTTACTTCACGCTCTTAATCGAAGCAACAGGATGATAAGTGATAGAATGCTGACTGATCACCACGCGAACTGTTTACGAGCGTGAAATCGAAACGAAGCCCAAACGCATCTCAATTTAAGGCATATTTTTCGATTTAAGAGCGAACATTGAAATTGAATCGAAAGTTTGAGAGTGCGGAATAATCAATTTGAATGAAGCAAATGTGATGCGATGAATAATCGCGAAAGGGGCGCGGTAAGCGACGGCGGCTGATCTGTTTCAAGCTTAGAGACACTTTAGAAAGCAATTGACTTCGCAAAATGCGCGAAGTAATGGAGACTGAAGGCGAACGAAGAGAGAAATGAGTGACATTTGCAGCTAAATTTTGCAAAGAAAATAAAGCGAGATAAAGAGAAAGAAAGCAAAGCGACGCCAGTAACGGCTGTGCGAAGTGCGCTCAAGACGGCGGCTCGAAAGCGAGGCTATTTTAACGGTAAATGCAGTTGAAATAAACGTGAAAAGTGGACACCGCTTCGCAAATAGCGAGTGGACAGCGATCGAAAACCGCGTTTTTGACGACGTATCGTTCAAAATGTAAGCATAGCGAACGCCGGTGCGACGTGCGCCCGACGAGCGGTCGTCACGTAACACCGTTATCATTCGTTTCGCTCATTCTGTGTCTAACGCATCGTTTCGCAGCGCAAAATGAAAGAGAAACGCAGCGAAGAGCAGCAGCAACAACGACAGCAAGGCAGTGTTTCGTCGATACTCTCGCCTTTGGTGAGACCGGGTCCGTCGGAGATCACCTTCAAGTCGATGCGATTCCTGATTATGGACAGGCCGACCGACGAAACGCTCAACAACTTCATTCAGGTGCTCTCCAATTGTGCTTTCCGTCGCTCTTTTCTTGTTCTCACCTCTCTTTCGGACGCAGGAGCTTCAAAAACGTAACGTTAAAGACGTGGTACGCGTTTGTGAACCTACTTATAAAATTGATCAATTAACAAACTGTGGTATTACTGTACACGATTGGCAGTTTGACGATGGTTCGCCACCCCCACCTCAAGTAGTCGAAAATTGGTTTAATCTTTTACGGACCAGGTTCAGGGATGAACCCGATTGCTGTGTAGCCGTTCACTGTGTAGCCGGACTCGGCAGGTGCGTAGTTTTTATACTTGCCAAGTTTTGTTTTAGGAATCGGACGTTAGCATTATTTTTAATTTAAAGCCTCTTTCGTTTTCCTCTTAATCCTAGCGTTTTTTATGATTATTCTTATTTTTTTCTGCCATTTTAACCTCATAAAGGGCACCGGTGCTTGTTGCGTTGGCTTTAATCGAGTTAGGAATGAAGTACGAAGATGCCGTTGAATTGATTCGTCAAAAGCGACGAGGAGCCATAAATGCCAAACAATTATCATATCTCGCTTCTTACCGTCCCAAATCTAGGCTAAAATTCAAGTCCACTCAGAATAAGTGTTTTATTCAATGAAAAACCAATGAATTCGAGACAGCAAAGAGCAAAAATAATTTTAAGAAAAACTGAAATCAAAACAACAAACGGCTTTCAAAATAATCGTGGACGTGTTTGTAACTGTTACTAATTAATTATTGATTGTGATACCTTTAAGCTTTCAAAATTCATAATTGTTTGTTTTACTATTTCTGAGTGCTTTGAAGATGGCAAGAATCAGTATTTGCTCCCTGCCCAATGTTCGTTGTCGTCCCTTTCTATGCGTTCAGCATTGAGGATTCAAAATTTTTCTACTTCTCACTGTTATACTTCTCATTTTATCTCTGCTCTTTTCTTTTTACCTCCTATTTCTAACTATCCTCAGTTTTGTGTACGAAAATCAAGAGAATTTTTTGTCGTTTTTGAAATGAAAGAGAAACTTCGTGAGAATAAGTCACTAAATATGCAACTAGACGCGGGTTCCTTATGTGTATTTTGAAAAACAACAAGAAGAAAGCGCTTTAATATCATCTTTTTTATTCTTAATTAATACATCGTTTTAATTATTAATTCTCATAAAAATTGAAAGCGAAATTTGCAATTCAATTATAAGTTTTGTTTTGCCATCAATTTTTCTCTTTGATTTCAAATTATTTTCGTTATTAATTAAAAACAAAATGAGTTTTTATTTTAATTGTCATTAAGAAAAGAGACAGCAACTCTCACAACCCAACGATTCACTAAATGATGATTTTTTAAAAAATTATTTAAATGAATTGATCGATAGTTTGCAGAAGAAAAGAAGTTCACCAGAAATTAAACGATCAGTTATTTAGTTGGATCTTTTTTGTTAAGGAAGGTGAAGACGAAATGCAAATCAAGATGAATCTACGCGCGAATTATATCAAACTTTTGACTTTTATACTCTAAGTGAAGCTACTGTTCACTTAAATTGCTCATTTAACTTTTTTGTTTTGATCGCAAGTTGTAAATTATAATTCGGTGCATTTTAAGCTTTGAATGTAATTATAAAAACTTAACAAAAATTTTTATTGAATTTTGTTTTCACTTTTTTCCATAATTTCACTCGTATAAAACAAACTTGTACTGAAAGTGGGCTGTAATTTTATTAGTTTAATAACGATTTTAATTATAACTAATATTACAATGCTAGTCTGTCATTTTTAAATGCACCATACGTTTAACTTTGTACAGTTGTTTCATTCACTTTCAACTAATTTTCTTCATTATCAGTTTAAAAATCGCATTGTTTTAACATTTTTGATTTGGCATTTTAGCAATCAATTAACAATCTCATTGTGTTTTAAATTATACTATGAATTTTATACTTCATTTCTTTATTTAAAATCATGATTTCAAATGAAAAATGTGCAGTTGTGTGATGTAAAAAAGTGAAGTCGTGAAAAACGTTGAAAAACGGGAAACGGCACGAATCGGCAGTTGGCATTAAATTTTATCGCATCGAAAATGAAAGATTGCTTTTGAATCGAAATAAATATGTGAAGCGAAAAACGTTTGTTCGCCATTGTTAGCGACAGCCACAATCGGGTCATTGTCAAAATAAAAGTATTATTTATGTGTTTTTGTGAGCGAAAATAAGCAATTAAAGCGACTGTTGCGAGAAGAGAGGAGAGACGAAGAGAGAAACGAGGGGACTCCAACTTATCACATTCTTGTTAATGATGGCGAAAAGTTTAAACGACCACAAATTAACAGCATTTCAAAATTGTAAAAGTTACACAATACCCTTGTTCACTTGATATTTGTTGAAGTCGCTGCAAAACAGGGTTCGTGAATCGTTCGTTTACTCCAAATAGTTTTCTCTCATTTCCAATTTTAGCCAATCTCTTTCGCAAATTTTTAACAGCTCTTTTTCAACCAAAGTAACGAATACTCGCAATTCAATTTCGTTGTTGAAAAAAGAAAAAATGCTAACAAGCGTTTATGTGATTTCAAAGCGCTTACCAATAAACTTTGTGCGAAAAGATGTGTTAATCTCAGGAAATTAAATTCATTTTTTCACTGCTTACGAGCAAAGCTCGCCAACGCTGAGCTGTTTCGAAAAAGTCTCATTTAAAAAGCTGAGAAACCGTTCGCGAGCTTTGCTTCTTATCTAAATGATTACAAATTAGATCGTTTTTAATTTTATATTTAAATAATAATTATTAATGGAAACGCGTATTTGACACATGTATTGATAAATTGAAAAAAATGTCTAGAATTGGAAAATAATAAAAAAATTGGTGTTTATCGATTTTATTTATGATATTATTTATGATACAAAAGGTATTTACAATCAAGGATGAAAACAAATTAAATGAATCAACGTAAAACCAATATACAGCTCCTGCCAAAATGTGCTGCAATAATAAAAATAAAATACAATCGTTTTTAAAAATATCAGATTACAAATACATAGTTGCAGTTGCTATTGTTGAAAAGCACATAAACCTCAGGCTAAAGCAAAAATAAATGCATCGACTTTAATTTCTCTGTTCTAATTATTCAATGTAAAAATCATTTTTGAAAGGCCGAGCGCAAAATGGGCCCCAAGGACTTTAATATTTAAAAAATTAAATTAATTAATTAATTGTACGAAAGTAAGGAAATGAAATGAGATCTCATTTCCTTGTTTACATTATTTAGTATCTAACGTGGAAAAATTTTCTCTCAGGTCTATCTGTTGCATCGTTTTAATGTATTTTTGAAATAAAATTTTTACTATTTTATTTTATTGATGGTAACGCATTAAAAGGTTACATTTTATCATTTCAAATTTTTATTTATTTTCTCGTTTGAATGAACATTGAGAAATGCTCATAAATAATACATAGTCAAATGTAGATGAACACATTCGATTCATTGCGAATTATAAATAAAAACGTAGCTCAAGCATTCTGAATATTTCATATTGAATTTTTGTGGAAATTCAATGCTTTTTCTTCGAACAAAACAGCTTCAAAAATGTTGAATATTAGCGAAAAACTGTGATGAAGATAAATCGACCGCATTAGCTTAACATTAGTCTAAAATCTACTTATCTGAAACTTTTATAAGCAACTTTATGCAAACTGTCAAAAGTTTAAAAACCAACAAATTCAAATATTAATAAATTTTAAATTTTACA
>NCKU01001163.1:0-28270 GCA_003675995.1 Dinothrombium tinctorium | reverse complement strand
TATAACTCTTAGTACTGTAATTATTATTGATATGAATAGTGTTGAAATTGGCTAAAGTGCGTGCAACAAAATTTTTCACCAATTTTAACAAATCTGAGTCGAACAGCAAAGAACCTTCTCTTGTAAGCGGGAAAACTCTATGAGCTGTATATAGTGTTTAATAGATATACGAGCAAGCTGATCACCTGTCTCCCAGAAACATTTGTTGTTTAGCCGTAAACAATGCAAACCTAAATACAAATGCTTTTCCCCGGCATACATTAAAAGTGGTTCGTTTTTTCAACGGGCATTGTAAATGTTATGTTTTTTTAACTAAACTCCAAAAATTATTTAGACTTCGTCTAATTCCAATTTTTATTACAACAAATCGAACAAACTGAAATCAAAATTTCATGATAAATGGTTGTTTATAATTTAAATAAATGTTCAGATTTTCTAGATTCTGTAGAAATAATTAGTCTCTATTTAATCACTTTTTGGATGCTTAGGTTGATTACTTAAAAATTTTTGCAAATAAGGATTGAGTCCATTAATTTTTTGGATTTCATTTCGCGGCATTTTTTCAAAAATCAAAAATCCTGCTGCTCTTTCGATTGAATCTAGCGGTACTTGAAAAGCATGTAAGGGTATGTTATCATCAATTGGCTTATTTTGAATGACATAGCATTCAAGTTCAAATACATTAGGGGCACTTTCAACAAGAAGCACTTTAAAAAAGTGAGTGGGAACGGCGACATCGCTGCCACCGATCACCTCATATTTGACATACTTTTTACCGTTTGATTCGTTATATGGCAAAAACAAAGGGCCCGTACAAACCCAAGTATTAATTGACTTTCGGGCTCTGTATCGAACATATTGCTCCAATCGATTCCAAATGCCGCGATTGAATCCTTTGCCGACTTGCGGTGAAATATTGCTTAATACAAACGTTTTCTGAACAAGTTCTTGCGAAAGTCGGTTATTACCAGCGGGAGCGAGATGACCGCGATCATATCCGCTTCCTTTGTAATCACTGTTTAAGGCTCTAAAATATGGATGAATAGATTTATCTTCGAAAAACTCAATATTACTTCTATCGATCTTATTTTTAAATTCTAAACTTTCGGGTGTCAAATGCTCGTAAACCCAAAGAGCATTTCTAGTTTTTCGATCGTACGCGAGTACAAAACTGCTATATGAGCGAATGTGATCGATGCTCGGAAAGCCATGTTTCATTATATGCGCAGTGTTCGAACCGAAATTAGCGTCTGAAAGTGAGTCCGATTCCGGTGTCTGTAGTAAAGCGTCCGGCGACGGCTGTTTGCCGATCAATCCGATGTTGGCGGCATACACATTGGGCATCGAATGTTTTCGACTCTTTTCAGGGATAACGACACCAGAAACGAAGCCGATTCCAACGGCGAGTCCGTATTTCAACGCATTTCTCGCTTTATTCATTTCGAATTCAAACTGTAAACTCGACTTTCACTTCAACATTTTTCTCGCTTTTCTCCTCTTAGGGGTAGTTTGCTTATTGCCTCTCTACTCGTTTGTTTGGAAAAGCGAAACTCAAAGTGTAACCTGAAAGGAGTGAGTAAATCAATAGTTGATTTAAATTAATAAACTTAAATAATTCACAATCTGTAATCAACGCCATTTTTTATTCCAGTTTTTATATGAGGAAAAGAGAATCTCTTTGGTTTAAGAACGCA
Organism: Dinothrombium tinctorium; assembly: GCA_003675995.1. Classification (NCBI taxonomy): domain Eukaryota; kingdom Metazoa; phylum Arthropoda; class Arachnida; order Trombidiformes; family Trombidiidae; genus Dinothrombium; species Dinothrombium tinctorium. The sequence continues at coordinate 26,576 of NCKU01001163.1, read as the reverse complement.
TTTCGGAGTTAATGAGTAATTTTTCGATTACTCATATAAAAGATTGCATTTTAAAAAAATTATAAATAATTTGATAATTAATTAAGAAATATACACAAAAAAAAATGCTAAAGTGGTTCAAAGAAATCTTAATTTTGTTTGGTTTAAAAAAAAATCACAAAGTTTCACCAAAAGTACAGTAAAGTTGTAAAAATGACATATTTTGAGCACACCACAATTTGTACAAAAAGGGCTATTTACGAGTTTATAGTTAACAATGCATTTAAGTTAACAATGAAAAGTTTAGTACTCGTTTTAAACAAGACTTATCTCTAGCTGCAAACTTTGTTAACTCGATTAGTTTGTGCGGAAACTTATCGCCTTTTTTGCTCCTAATAATTTAGCAAATATAAATCTACTTTTTTTGCACACAATAAGCGTAAAGCACCCAACAAGTGTTAAGTGTAGAGGTATATCGATAAATGTGTATTTACAAATGTACATAGTTTTTCAAAATGAGCGAAAAGCATTTATTAATAGCTTGTTAACGACTTAAGTATTTTTTTTGTTCAATGAGAAGATTAAGAGTGAAAGGATTCTAAATTGTTTAAAAAGGCTTTAAAAATAAGGCTAAAAATAAAAATTTGTCACGCTCATAATTTATGTATGAAGTTGCTTTTAGAAGCAATATAGAAAAAGCTAAAATAATAAAATTAAGTAATAAAGGTTTTTGAAAATTCTTCTCAAAGAAGAGAATAGAACTTTGTTTAGACTGGTTAGATAATCAACAACCTATACAACCTTTTATATCTATTTGCTGATTAGCTGTGACAAATAACCGGGAATAATTTCAAGCCTCTCAAAAGTTATTAACGGAATTATGTTTTATGCTCATTTTGAAATACTTAGGAGTTGCATATGTAAATTGCTCAATTAGCATCGACTACGTGCACCTGAACGTGAGCCAAGAAATGCGATCCTCTGTTAGGCACTTTGGTTAATACAGTTATAGGAGGAGCCTGAGGCAGTGGTGTAGGCAAAGGTGATGAGGCCCGGCTTGAAGCTGATGTAACTGATTGAGTCGATCCTCGAATTGTTTTATATTTGTCTTTCGAAATGAAGAGTGGTTCAATAAAAGGAGGACCGACATGCTCCGAATCTTCGTGAGGTGTCATGGTGCTGTAGCCGTGATCAGAATCACCTCCAGGAGGTCTTCGATAACCAGGATTCAATCGATAAGGTGAGACAATAGCAGCATTCTCGAAACCAACAAGAAGCATGTTGTTCTGTGCGACATTGGGACTGGACTCTTGCAAATGCTCGATTTCATCGGTTTCGTTATCCAAATGTGACATTCTCATATTACTTGGTCTAATTCCCGAAATGTATTCTGGAACACTTCTCTGAATGCGGTGTCGATAGCAAAAAAACGATGAAACGAGGAAAAACAAAAAGAAAATGAACGCGAGCGCTACTGGTGCGACTGGTGTTGGTCTAGTCGGTTCGAGTAGCATTCCATCTACGAAAAGCAAAAGAAGCAAAGTCATAGTTACAAACTGCGCTCAGCATTAATTTGATGTCAGTGATTTTGCTTAGCATTGCAATATCTCATTTCTCAATATGTTATTTCTGCTATCATTAATTTCAATTTTTTCTTTCTTTTTGACATACGACAAAGAGAAGTCTGCTTTCACAGCAATCGCCACTCGTGGAGTCATGCGTTACATTGGACAGCGTAATTCGAGCGTCGAGAAAATAATTGTTTCACATACAATTGTAGATATTTTATAAAGAATCTTATGTCATTGGTGTCATTTAATTAAAAAAAGGTGAGACACAGCTTCCCAAACAAAATCTGTGGGGGCAAAATGCTGCTTTTGTTTCATCGAATCGAAGGTGGCTCGTTTTTTGACAGGAACTGTATATGTTTAAAATCATTTTGCGATTCTTAATTGATTTTTTCTACTGCATTGAATTGGGAAAACCAATCCATTACCATGGTATTTACCTTTCAAAAACTAAATGCTTAGAAAATTTAATAAGTTTTGGTGAGTCTCATTTAGGAGGTCTGCTTTATCAGTGATTTTTAAACTTACTTTCATCTTTTCAGTTGTACGTTATCTGTCAATGGCCTGAGCTAAATGTTCAAATAAAATTAATATCATTTCTTCTCAAGTTTTTATATATCAATGTTTTCTGGATATTTATTAAATATTTTAAGACTGATATTAACTTATTTACAATCATTTTATGGTAAACAACTTTTTCCAAGAAAAAGATTTCCATTTTTAAGCGTTCGGAATGAGAGTATCCAAACAATTTTTTAGTAAGACTCAAACTTTACACTTTAAAGATAGTAATAAGGCTCCGTTTTATAAAATAAGTCAACAAGTAATGCAAGTAACTTTTCAAACAATACAGTAAAGCCTCCCCTAATGGACATCTCTCTTGAGCGGCCATCTCCGCTAACGGACATTAAAATACTCTCCTAAATTAACTCAATTAAAGATACCCTCTCTACAATGGTCACTTCTTTATAACGGTCAGATTTTTTGGCTACTTTGGTGTCCTTTTTCACTGTATATTCATAGAATATAATAACGACAAGAAACATATGAAGCGCAAAGAGAGTATTGAGTGCTTTTAAAAAATAAATCTTCCTCAGCAAAATTTCAAATGATTAGTATGAAAAAATTAGTATTTTATTTTTCGAAATTCGATTTTCGGAGGTTTAAATGAATGAAATTCTAAATTTTTGAAAATTTTACTAGTTATGTACTCGTTTTGGGATACTATGTTTTTTGTGTCTATTCTCTATAAATATTCTATGCGGAAAAGTAAAAATTGCAATTTGTGATAAGAGAAGCTAAATAAGATAAGGCGAATGCGGATTTCAGTGAATCTTGTTTCCTTAAAATTGTTTGCTTCAAATTATGTTCATTGTATTCAAAAATTAAAATATAAAAAATTTTTGAAAAAATTAAGGCTTACCTCCGATGTATGGAGTTCTTGCTCCTAAAACTCCTCTATAACATTTGCTTTGATAACTGCAAAATTTTTCCTTTAGTGGCGTGATTCCATCGTATGACAACTGACACCATTCACAGCCAACAACCCCCATACAATCACTTTATAAGTGTGATACGTCAAAATCTAAAATTTGTTTTCTAGACATACCTTTTTGTTTGTTTAGCCGCACAATCAATATTAAAACAATTTGGCAGTGAATTAAATAATTTTCTATCAATAAGTGGTTCATTAATCTCCTCAGGATACGCAACACAACTAGGATTCTTATCTTCTTCATCGAACAAATGTCCTGTGCACAAGTTCATTTCTAAGGGGCACTCACAGGGACATTCGCAATCAGTCTGCTCCATTCGATGGCAATTCAGACATAGGCGATCAGTCTAAAAAAAAAATAAATAAATAAAAATAAATGTGAGAAAAGTTTTGATTTACAAAATGAACTTACCATACTACAAGGACAAAAGGCTGTGGCAGCGTCACAGGTTTGATTGACCACACCAACAAATATGTTGGTTCCTGGCAGTGGTGCGATGTGATATTTGGCACAATGCTCTCCGAACACAAAATTTGCAAGAATTGAATTCAAGCTCGTATTAAACTAGATCGTAAAGATAGAAGTTATAAAATATGTTGCTATCAATGTTTCAATACTTGGTAAAAACGTTGAATAGTTCTGTCACCAAAACTGTTGCAAACATTTTTGCGTACAAAATTTTTGTGATTAAGTATATCATTTGCAACTAAAGGCTCTTTATGAGTAATATGGGTATATTCCACAGGTCCTCGTCCTGTAGGCTCCACTAAACTCGGATGCGCGACGAGATATCCTCGGTCGTCCATAATGAAACACTTTATAGGATGCTCAACGCAAATCGGAATCCACTCCACTAACACTTTATGAAAATAACCGAGGGTGAAATCGATTCCCATAACAGCTGCAATTTCATTTTTACTTGCACTATGTCTAAAAACACTTATGAATATGAAAATCAAAAAACCATTTCTGCTCTTACTTCGAATGGAAGATTACTTGACTTATAGTGACAATGTAGCCCGCGCCACCACTGTCTAGATAAGGGGCAGTGAAAACGATTTGACCAGGATGACGCAAAGCCCGCGTATACCAATCTCTTCTCGACGGATCGAACTGTTTGTCAATGACAATTGCAGGATAAACCAAAAATGCGCCGCTCGCTGTGGCGATATATCGCCTGACTATATATTTTGACAATTCGCTTAATTCAGCTTGTTTTTTCCAAAAAGAAGTCAATCTCGAAATTAAAAGAACGTCTCCGCGGACACCAGTCTAAATAATTTAATTAAAGTAATAAGATTTTTTTTCGGACAAATCAATTTAAATATGTTTGCTTGAAAAATTGGCGAGCGGCAAAAGATCAGAAAACAAGTTTATTTCATTTAATATCATGTTACGGTTTATAGTTCATCATTTGTTTGCGATTCATGAATCACGCAAATAGCAGCAAGCATTTGCGAAATTAAATTTTCCTTTTCTAACACGCATTATTTTCGCTTGCAACTTCAAGTCATTCTGGCTTTCTTACCTTCAATCCTGGATTCCCGATCAACTTTGAATTATCATTCAAGTAAGCCATCATTCTTTGCACGTTTTCACCGGTTTCGCTTTCAATCACAAATCGATATGGTGATTGAAAGCTTGAGGGCGAGAGAAACAAAGAACTTGATTCTAATTATAAATAAAATTAAATGTAAAATAAACGTAAATCAAGAAACTATACCTAATGATGCGAGTTGTTTCAAGTGCTTACAAAGGCGTACTGTGCTAGATATAAGTTCTAAGCGATGATAGATGAAAGACGCGTCTTTCAACGGTGAGACATTAATATAGTGGTGTTCTTGTTTTTTCGATGTCGAGACAAGACATAATATATAAGGTGAGCCTTCAACGTGTCGCCAATAATATGTAATGCGTTCTTCTGAAAATTTGCTTTTCAAAAGCATCGACGAATGCTTATTAACAAATAAAGATTCCACACCTCTTTTCTCGCGCATAATTTGCTTGCGAATTTTGTGGAAGCCATTATACTGTTCAAGATGTGAAATGTCGGTGTGCATTAATGGCTCTTGAGCTTGAGAGGGACGAGGAAACGTCGGATGCATAAGAACTGTGCCGGTTGTCTTTTCAATAACAAATGCATAAGAATGTGGCCAAAGATCATAGTTTATAACGTCTTCAGCTAAATCACCCAAAGAAATATCTACACCAGTGACCCCCACTAAATGTCCGCGATGAAAAATCGCTTTGCTAATGGTTATGTCGAGATCTATTGACAATAAAAAAAAAGAAAACCCATACATAACATAGCATTGGGTATTAAGCTTTTGAACTGTCTAAACTAATTACCTTTGCTATACTGGTCCCAATACGGTAAAGAGAACTGTGTAAAGGTATATGGCGCTTTGGTAAGCACTGAGTAAACTCCTTTGATGATGAAATTCAAATGTTCAGTAGAATTTATTGCAACCATAATGCCAGGCTACAAAAGAATTGAAGATTAAGGTGATAAAAGCAAAAAATTACTTACTCGAATTTTTGATTTGTCTGGATTTTTGACTTTATATTTCTTGAAGTTTTGATCAGCGATGTCTTTGAGAAAAGTAGTTTCGTACATAACAGGCTTACTTTCATCTATGAGCGCGTACGCGTTGATAACCAAATTGTACGAAATTTTCGAGAGTTCGTTTGAAATGAGCTCCATAATAATCTTGGCATCGGTGAGAGATGACAACAACCCTCGACTAATATACACAATTAAAGCCTCCGATGTTTGAGCATTTGATGTTCTGTTGAGAGTATTACTGATTATTTCGAAAGCCTTCTTTAAGCCTAAAATGTGATTTGTTGAATCAGGGATTCTTTGGAGTGTTTCAATGAATCTACTGAAATGATATTTGGTTTCGTAATTGGCGAAAGCCATTTGATGCGAAAGACACGAGTCGCTACTTGGATACTGAACATCATTGGAAAGTGCGATGAGACCAACTTTGTCTTGATGCGATAATGAGTTTAAGATTTGCTTTGCGACTGCTTTCGCGATGTTTAATTGATGACTACTTAAAGCGCTTCCGTGATCAATTACCAAAACAACGTGCTTCGTTGTCGACAAAACAGTTGATAAATACATATCTCTGTGCCGTAGTGAAACGTCTTCGTTTGATGAACCAATTTCATTCTCATCATAATTAGCTGTTTTCTTTGGGACTGAAGTCTTGAAAACATAATGATTTTCAGGCTGAAAACTGCAATGAGCATCATTGTGATATGCAGGATATTCGGTAAATATACCCCAAGTTGAGATAAAATACTGCCATTTGATAGTAGGATTGTTGACTAAGTTCAAAGCAAATTCTTGCGTCAAATTAGGACCAGGAATAAAAACTCCTTTTGTCAATAAAGAAGGCGTGATACTACAGGAAGAAGTACGACTCACACGTGTTCCAAAATGCCTGTCAAAACGCAAATCAGATAAATAAGTGGAACAGCATGAATTCGAAGCGGAAGAGCCACCATTAGTTAAGTAATCTTTGTACAATTCTTGTACTCGGGCACCATTTTTCTCAATTATTTGGTGATAGCTTCGCAGTTTTACTTCCATTTTTTCTACCATTTGATTTAAACGCGTGTCTAAATCGACATTTATGTTTATAAACGGCTGCGAATCTACCAATTCTTGCATTTTAGGAACAAATAACTCTTCATTCATAATTTTGCGTAATCGGAGGGCAATCACTTTGGCCTCAGTTAATAAGTTAACAGAGTTTAATGCTGAACTGTTGTCATTTTCGAACTTCGCCTCGCTTTTCTCGTGATGTATTTTCGCCGCGTTTGAAATGAAAAGATTCGATTCATTGCTTAAATCGTTCTTTTCGAATTCGGGCGTTATTTTGTGCTTTTTTGAATATTGCATTAAATATAAATGTTCCTCATTTTTGCGTAGACTAGAATTTGCGTGTTTGTGGAAGTAATTAGTTGAAGCGATGTTCAATTCAAAGCTTAAACACAGTGAACTCCAAACGAGAAGTGAGTACAAGCAAAGGCCGTATTTGAACCAAGCGATAAATAAGTGCGATAAGGCGTGATTAGCGTGCATTCTCAACTGAACCATATTCGAGCCGCAATCGGCATCGCTTCTTGTCGTTCACTCGAAAAGCATTCAAAATTGAAACCCGTAAATCGAGGCGAGATTTCGACGAAATGGCCGACTTCAGCGAAAAGCGACCGAAACCATCGTTTGGTTCTCGACTCTGCATCGGCCATCGTTCACACCTATGCGCTCCATTCGTTCACCCGAACACTCGCAACGCGAAGCCGTGCGTTTCGAACCGCATTCAGTGCGCGAACAAAGCGTGGTTCGCGTCGAAACAATCGCGAGAAAACAATGCGAACGCAGTCACTTTCTGAACACTCGTCTCGCCTTTCAGTCTCCGACTGTCGGCGAACGCGTCCAATAATCGGGACCGTGCACTCACCACGACCGACTTCTGCGGTCTTTTCTTTGTGCGACTGTACGCGAAAGCCATCCATCGACAATCTTTGCATTTGTTGTGAAAGAATTGCTTTTAAAAAGAAGAGCTGATTTGCGGTTGGCTGTTGCATTCGCTTTAACGCAAATTCAACTTTAAAATTAATGAGAATCGAGTGTTAATTAAAGAGAAATTAATTTTTTATTTATTTCGCGAATCGCGAGAGGCGAGCTGCGTTCGTTAAACAGATTATTGAAGTAGATTACAAAAGCAATTTCGTTTTTCTTTTCTCCATTCCTTTCTTTATTCACTCATTTCTCTTTTCTCTTTCTTTCAGAAACACTCGTTGAATACATTGTTTCAAACTACTATAATTCATAAGAAGAAGACGAAAAAAAAAATTCATAAGTTGTAGCCACATACCAAATTTGGGCGCACCGAGCGAACAAGAAAAATTCAATTATTCGATTAACATTTTTGTAATTTTAATTTTTAAAAAGCAAAATTTACAATTAAATGATTTCTTTGTTCAAAGTTTTTCACTTTTTTTTAAAAAAACATTTCATTGAATTTCGCCTTCTTTTCTGCTTATTTGTTTTGCTCACTTTCGAAAAGTTTTCATATTTTTTTTACACAGTCACGTAAGTTAATTGAAAATTTTTCAAGCGCTGTTTTTTGCTTTGTTCTCATTCAAATTTTAAACGATTTTTGCGAATGTTTTAAAAATGCTTAACCTTAAAATTAACCCGTTTTAAGCATACGAAAAAGAAATTCGGCTTATTTCGTGTCTAATTAATGACACAACATTAATATATATAAAAAATAAACGCAAGTAAAAGCAATATGTAGTAACAAGTACTATACAGAGAGTAATATTTGCATCAAGCGTTTACTTCGAAAGTAATTTATTTTTTGACAAACACTTAATATAGAAATATGAGTTCAGACGTCAAATGAAAATGACATATTCGCGCTTATAATAAATCATAACGTATTTAAGCTTAATTTTGTTCATATTTTTCAGGCGACAATTTAGAGAGAGACGAACGAACGAACGAAGAAACGAGCGAAAAACTTTTTCGCTTTCTGTGTTTCATTTGATTGAGGAGCAGGAGGAGAAGAAGAAGAAGAAGAAACCGAACGATATATATTCAGCACCGAAAGTGAAAATCTTGCAATCAAAAAGTAGCGTGAATTACATTTTGCGTAAATACACACACGATTAGCTGTCAAACAGCACTTTGCTTTCAATCGCTAATTACGAAATGCGTGTTTTAACCGTTTTAAATGGGAAGTAACAATCGCCTCTTTCCACACTATTCACGTTTGAAATTATATTTATGAATGTCAATGTTTGCGACAAGTAATTCATCAAAAAAACGAAAACTTCTCATTTATGGAAAGCGATACATTTTCGGATGCATTTGAGATTCTAATGTTAAATATGCGGCAGATGATTGCTGAATTAGCTTCACTCTCTTTCACTTTCACTTCTTCTTGTTCTCGTTTCTCCTTCTCTCATTCTCTATCTCCAGTTTTTGTCAGCGAACAAAAACTTTCTCTCGTTTGCTTCACTAAAACACTGGCATTCATTTTCGCACCCTAATTGTGCGCAATTTAAGCATCTCATTCTCACTCAATTATTTTTAATTCGTTCGAAGTCAACGTTCATTCCTTTAAAAAGAGGCTTTTTTCGCGGTTCTAAAATTATTAATAGGTTCTTGACTTTTAGAACAAAAACACAGCAATCGATATGACTGGGTTCAGCTAACTCCGCAAAGTAAACAATAACAATTTAATTTGTTTCAATGTTGAATTTGAAACAGAGCTTTCTTCTTGAAGTTACAAAATGAATCGATCCTTCGCTGCATTCATCACCGCAAAGAGTTAAGTGTCCGCTCCCGCAAACGTCCGCCATTCTTATTCAAACAGCGAAACTTCGACAAACTGCAATCTTATCGTCAATATTTGTGAAAACGGAAGACACAATTTACTAGTTTCTGCATCGCTCTTTATTCAACTTAATATTCACAAAATTTCACTTTTCCTCTTTTTGCACTCTATCTATCGCTGCGTTTCTACTTAATTTTGCTTTTCATTCCGTTCCGAGCAAATGATGCTTTTAACTAAGCAAATCTTCTGAACGCATCTTTTAATCAAATCTCTCTCTCTCGCTGCTTTCGTCGTAAATATAGAAACAGGAAAATAAATTTATGAATTTTATTGCTGAGCGAAAGTTTCTGAAAAAGTTAATTAATATCGAATTGAAAAAGCAAATTTGCACCTATAACAACAAAAAAGCGGGTAAACAAAGCTGCTTTTAATCCGTAGATTTTATATTGTATGCGAATTGCGTTCATCGGAGATGTGTAAAGACTGAAAAACTAATTAATGCACACAATTCGCTTCAATAACTTTTTTTGCGTTTTTCGCATACATTGTTTCGCTTTTTTTTCGCATAGAAAATTAAAAATTTTGCGATTGTTTTTACAGATCGAGAGTATAAAACTTTATTTCACTCGCATTAGAATGCGTTTGGATATAAATACGAAATGCGATCAGATTGTAATGCGGTCAGAAAAAAAACCAATTGAATGCGGCTTTTTTAATTAAATGACGTGCTTTAATTACAAAGTTATCGATTACTTGAAATGCGAAACTTTCTCTCGATTCTCAAATAAATGTAATTTGCTGTCTAAAATTAGGGTAATGAACGAGAAATATCCGATTCAAACTAATTTAAAACTTTTCCCATGATTGCAAATCGTGAGCACAGTTTTAAATGTAGAGAGAGAAAAAAATGCACAGCAGCGTTTCACCGTAATTTAATATGCCTTTTAATATCCATTTTTTATTTCACTTAAAATATCGCACAATTAGTAGCCAAAAATGCATTTTTTTTTGTAATAAATGATCGCTGCGTTTTTTCTCTGCTCGCTTCACATTTAACATTTAAATCATTATATTGAGTTATTAAAGTAATAAATAAATTTATTTGCAAACAGCGCGATTTTCTTTGCGAATGAACGCAAAAATGCGAAGATAAAGGTGAAAGTGATTGAAAACGAAGAAGAGATAGAGAGAGAGAGTGAGAGAGTGAACTGAACAGTGCGTTCTTACGTGCTGTGCGTTATATATGCTCTGAATGCGAAGCTGTTGGCAATAAAGCGATAAATGACATTAAAAATTAATTGCTTTATTTCAATCGAAGTAATGAACGAAAAAAAGCAGCTCGGCTAATAAATTATCAATTTTTTTTTATCGATTTCGAAAAGGCAGAAAATTTAAAACGATGACAACAAATGATGAGCATCTTCAGCAGCGAGCCTCGTTCATAAAAGAAATTTTCTCTCTTTTTTGTATGTGTTATGTATTTATGCCTAAAAGAAGAGCGCAATAAAAATAATAATAAATACTAAATTTTTGTCATCAATCATTTCGCAAAACATTTTTTGACACATTTTCAATTAAAATCTCTTTTTTTGCGATAAAAAGAAAGAAGCGAAAGAGAAAGCAAAGAGAAATTTGCGTCAACTTTCGATAAAATATGAATTTTCACGCCTTGAGAAAGAGCTCTTCTTTCTTTGTCTTCACATTATTTATGTAAATCAATGTTTCACCCATTTTGTTCTTGCTCTTGCTTTTTTTTCAAATTAAATTTAAGAGTGATTTATACCAGTGACAAAATTTGGCTCAATGTTCAACAAAATTCAAGTTGCATTTGTCAACTGCGACCAGTTGGTAAACGCTTTGCGACAAGTAAAGATTGGTCAGTCTTATTTTTTCGCTAAGCTAGATTGAATAAAACATATCGACGTTAAAATGCTCTCCATAAGTCAGTCGCGTTCGCTGCTTTTCGATGAACGTTTTTTGCTCTTCTCTTTTCTTGTGCTTCAAAATTTTTCATTGTGCGCTAAATCAACATTTACTACTGTTCTATGTTTTTGTTCGCTCCGAACAGCAAATAGAGAATGAAATACAGATAATTCGAGAAAGTTAATAAACAGTCTAACTAGTGAAAACGAAATAACCATTAACTGTAACCTTTAAAATACTTTCTCTCATTTTCAGCGTTATTTGCATTTGATTTGCATTTCTGTTCGCTGCAACTGCAATTTTATTAATTGATTTGCTCTATTCGCCCAAAGTTCGCATTTGGATCGAAAATGAAGTTCGATCGTGAATACGAAAATCGCAAAAAAAAAAAATTTTGCGATTGTGTAGAAACGCTGTCACTTTAAAGCATAAACGCTAAAATGCTATTTTCGGAGCTTGATTAAGCTTTCGCTGATTCTAAAACCTAATCAATTCAATAGTATAACATATAAAAGAGAAAACAACGTGAATAAATTTAATCTTCTCGTCACAAAATCGGAGATGGCACAAAAGAATTTTCACTTTCACTTTTATCTTGAAACAAAATACATTGACAAACTCGATCGATATGTAACATATGTAAAACTAAAATTGACATTGGTCAAAGAAGTTTGCGAAATATAAGCGCTTTTGTTTTTAACTCGTCTTCGCTTTAGGTATCATCGGGACGCTCGAATAATTTAATTTTAACTAATGCAGCAAAATCGCGAAAATTGAGAAAAAGAAAACGAGTTGAGAAATTTGAAGAACTTTTTGTTTAGAGTTTTTGCAAATTAAAACATAAGATCCGGAAGCGTGGATTATATTTGTTGATATTAATGAGAATTTCGTTTGCAAATACATCGATTATAGGGTTATTTTTACAAAATCGGGCATTTCATTAAAACAAAGCTTAATAAGAGAGTTTGCATTGTAAAAAGTTTGAACAAAAAAATTTTAAATATACATCATGCGTAGAATCACACATTTTATGCGCTATTATAAAATTAAATGCCACTTTAAAGAATTAGATATAAATTTAAAAATGGGGATATAAAATATTCAAATGTTAAAACTCACGTAGCATTTTTAATTACACTCGGATCAACAAATATGCAGCGGAAATTCGTCTGCGAAAGATTTTTATCGCCTGTTTAATTTTGAAATTCATTTCATGTTTTTCGATTCGTTTAAAACGTTAAATTCAAATTATTTTTTGTGCTTTAATGTAAAACAAGTTAAAAAGTTAATCAACGATTATTTCCACAATTTTTTACGCTTGTTTTTTAAAATAAAATTCCAGTTTAAAATGAAGCAGAACGAGCTGAATTACATGAACTTTAAATACATGAAACTAAACACAAGTTTGAAGATGATTTGATATAAGAATATCTCTTTAAAAATTCAAGTTTTTATGACTTGCGAGTCGAGGTTTTTCTGCAATTTTTACTTTTCGGTGATGTGCAATCGTTACTTTCGTACGCAAAGTCAAAGTCTAATAAACTAAATGCGTTTTTCATCATTATGAGATAATTTATTGAAACAATATTGAGGTTTGTTTGACTATTTGCTAATAGGCATGGATTCATTTTTTATTCGACACAAATGTATTTGTAAGACGTTTAAATGTTTGCTGAAATCGATGCAGAAAATAAAAGCTTTCGAAATTAATTTAAGAATCGAAAATCCGAATTTAAAAAGTGATCACCTTTTAGGTAATTAGTCCCGAATCAGAAACTAGACAAAATGTGGTTTATTTCTCGGCGCACGTTTCTCTGTGAATTCATGTAATTGACAGCAAGAAAACAAATTGTGAAGACTTAAACAAACTTTAATTTATATGTTAATTTTCATTGTGCTTTCACAATAACAATAAAAACGATTTTTCATAGAAAAAAAACACACAAACAAAAATAAAATTTTAAAATCGTTTAAAAGCACTTTCATAAAATTAATTCATTTTCATACAAATTTAATTCATGAAGTTAATAATTTTTTGCTCATTAAATTTAATTAGAGCGTTTAAAATCAATTAAAAAATGTATTAATTCGATTAGTTTGCTGGCAAATAAACTCATTCAAATGCTCTCTTATATCTTCAATTTATTGTTTCTACTCGTGATATACTTTAAAGAAGCCAAAGTTTACTTTTAAGTGATTGACAATCGATCAGAGAAAAAAAAATCGATTGCAAAATGAAATGAAATTAGTGCGATGCGTTTTCTTTTTCTCGTCTTTAGAAAGCTTTTCCGCTCGCTTCATCTGTCTATCATTGAAAATAAGGATATTTTATAGGTAAATGAGAAAACATGGAAATAATGTCCAAGCAGACCATTCACATTCAGGTGCGCTGTCAGAATAAATATAACGAGACGAAGTTTTACTGCGATCGCAACGCAGAAAAAAAAAATTCACAGAGTTGTGTACTCGATTTTTTTCATATAGAAGCTCGTTAAAATAATGAGATTCATTGAAGTTGAAAATAAATGCAAGCAAAATGCGGTGAAAAAGGGTAAAAAAACGCTTGAAATGAATTTTAATTTTCGAGCATTTAAAAACGCTGTTTCGCAGTCGACTTCTGTTTAAAGCGATGTTAAAAAACTTTTTTACATCGTGTTTGCATTTTAATTGTGCGTAATTTATCGTTTTTTATACGCGCTCTGTTTTAGCTTTTTAACTTTTTTATTTTGTTGCTTGAATAATAATTATAAAATCGCCCGAAACGCGATGCATTTCGCTGTGTAAGTTTCGCTTCGAACGCACAAAAAGCAGAGGCGCATAATAAGATAGCGAACACATTGACTTTTTAATTTAATTTAACGAAAGTAAGGCTTTTTTGAAGTTGATAATTAATGCTTTCAAACAATTAAAATTCATAAGTGTAATGAGGAACACACACATTGTGAGCGAGCGAAAGAGAGAGAGCGCGAGAAGAAGAGAGGATAAGTGAAAAGAAAAGCGAAAACAAAAAAGCGCTTAAATTAAAGAGCAAAAGTAAATTAAAACTCATCTAATTAAAAGCGAGGCGCGCAATATTCGTACTGCAGTCGAATGAAAAACAAACGATGCAAACAGAACGATGATTTCGTATGATATCAGCGTTTTATGTTCTATTTTTTTACTTTACTTTTTATAATCTGAACGCGTTTATATCGCTGAAAAAAGCAAGTGCACACACAGCGAACGATGGCACCGAAAATGAATGCCGGCAAGCGTTCTGCAATCAACGATAGCGCAGAGAATTTCAGACGTTTAATCTTAAAAATCTTTCGGATAATTAACTGTTTCTAAGGGGAATAAGTCGTTAGCGCGAAATTGAATGCGCCATTGTGACCACCATCAGGTTTTTAATTCATTTTACACGGCAACTAATACTGACTGCTGCTGCCCAGTATACTTCACCATTATTCACGATTTCTTCGCCTTATGTCCACGACTTTTCGCTGCGATTTTTTGCTTTTTGTTTTTTAAATTAATTTTTTAAAAGATTAATTAAAATGAAATTGAAAATTCGTGAATATTTTTAAATTTTAGATTTAAAAAAAATAAAAAATAAAAAATCAATTCAAAATTGCAACGAGCAAAATTGGACATCGAATTCAAAACTTTGAGCAAAGCAAGATTACAGCTTCGCACACAACACTTTGAAATTTGTTGAAAAAAAGTTGAAATTTTTTTGAATGCAACGAAGTTCGAAATGGGCACTCGTTTATCTATGTCGTGATAAATGCTTACCTGAAGCTTACTTCTCCCACGTTAATTTTTCTTACTTTTTCGCAGTCGAGATGAATTTTACTTCATTGCATTATAGGCGTAGTACGTAAGTTTTATAAATCGTAAGTTAATTTTGGTCTATTTTTAATTTTAAACACAAAAATTAGACGTTGCATTTCATTTTTAATTGAATCGAAACTTACGGATGGACGAAATCGTTGCTTTCATTGTGTCTTTTATTTTTCAGACATTTTTGTGTTTATTGCTTTTTTTAATACGGAAAAGTAACAAAAAAGTGAACATTTTTCGCTAGAAAAATATTACCTGAAAATTGTTTAGGCTAAGTGCGAAACGCATTTATTTCTCTGTAATAAATTTTTTATTACACACTTTTCTATAAAAATGTCCGTAAATAAAGGTTGCATTTATTACGAACGTATAGCTCTCGATTAAAAACACCTTTCGAGCAAAATTATACAGCAATTATCGCGAAATACTCTGTATTTATGGAAGCGAAATGCGAAAGCGTATAGAGAGAGAAAATATGGCGAGAATTGCGCTATGTGCGACCATCGAGTGCAACGCGTCGTTGCATTCGTTTCTCTTTCTTGTTGATAAAAATAATTAAATGGAAAAAAGAAACATTTTTTTCTTGGTTTAAGAACCAAAAGATGTCAGGTTTCGGTTGTGAAAACATATTTTTCAGCGTTCGCATTTTGCGATTGAATAGACAGAAAGCACTGGCCACCTTTGCGCTCTTTAAACGCAACTGTTAAACAAAAGGAAAGCGTATTAGCGTAGCGCGTAATTAGCATAAACTGATCATTAATTTATATTGCTTTTTGTGATCGTAAAATTTGCGAACCAAATATGAACGATTCGAGTGTAAAATGCAATGAAAACGATGTTTACATAAAGATGAACGCGAAAAATGTTTAACAAGCGACAAGCTAATATTTCGAAGCCATTTGGTACCATTAGGTAATGAGCGAAACAATACATTCGCCCATTCACTGCGAGTGCGGCTCCAATTTGATTTCGCACTGCTCTTTCTCTAGCTCTCTCATCTCTCTCTCACCGTGCTTTACACTCGAAAAAGGTTCAAGTTTCAATCGCTTTTATTAGTTTGTTGTGTGCAAATTTTGAATTTTGTGCGTATATTCACAAGGGACGAAAAATGTGAACTAAAATGAATGCGCTTAAATTTGACTGCTTCTCGCGTACTTCCTCTCGCTTCTCACTTATCGCATGTAACACACAAAAATCAAATATATTTGTGTGTGTGTGTGGTGTGAGTGAATGAAAAAAATCGAAGCACAGTTTTTGGTTTCCTTTTCTTAGAAAGAAAGCACGAGAGAAAAGAGTGAGAAGTGATAAAAACAGGAGCAGCAAGTGAGAAAGCGAGAGATCGGAGCGCGAGAGAGCGGAGAGAGAATTGGTGAAAAAGCGATGCTTTTCATAAATAGGTTTTTGCAAAGCGAGAGCGCAAAGAAAAGGCTTTATTGAAAAATTTCTTAAGTTGCTATGGATACTGGCACAGGCCACTTCCATCTTCTTTTAAGGTTAGATTTTACTCTAAACTTTACAATCGAAATATTGCTTTTCGCGAGCGATGCGTTCGCGGCGAGCATCGAACGTGAACACCCCCGAAGCGCACTTTCGCGCATTGCACTGCGAAGATGAAAACGTCGAGTAAATGTTTTTAAACTTGTCTCCGCTTGTTTTTCGCCGCGAAACGACGGCTGCAGAGTAGAATGAGTGCGACCGGCAGTGGAGAACGCGAGCGATGATTCTTTCGCTTTTTCACCTGCTTTCACAACACGAATACATACAAATATATTTTTATTGTACGGTTGCAATTTATTTATTATATTAAAGCAGATATCATTTGAAACAGTTTGCAGAGTTTTCAGTTTCCATGACGACTGGACTTTTCAGTGCGAGCCAAAAGTGCGGACACTGTTTCCAGAAAATGCGTTCGACTTTTTGCTTTTTTCTCTCTCTTCTCTCTCTTTCTTCGTTCGCTCTCTTTCCCTCTCTTTCTCTGTACACTGTACTCTTCGTTAATAACGTCAACTTTTTGCTCGCGTTCAGGATTTGCGAAAAAGACATTTAAGTAAAAACGCGTTAACCGTGTCCACGGAAACGTTTTCATCTCTTTTCCTCTCACTTTTTTTGTCTTTACTTTTAACGCTTAACTTTCTTAAACTCGATTTACACTTTTGTATCAATTTTGCAGCGAAAAAAGCGAAACGATTCGCGTTTATTAACGATCTTCTCGGCAAAATTAATACTTTAATTACTGACCGTTAGCAGCGAAAGAAAAGAGGGACGAAGCACGAAAAGGCATCGTCCAGCGTTCGCTTTCAAAACTATACACCATTTACCATCGAAACACACGTTTCGCGATCATTAATCTTGAATAAAGTTCTGTGCGTTCGCACTGAAAACGACAAAAAAGCGAGCGAAAAAAGCAACATCCATGTCGTAAAAATTTTTTAATACGCGAGCCGAGTTCGAGCCAAAAACGCAATAAATTCGCACAACGGCGAGCGCTTTAAACAGAATATAATTAAGCGATTTTTCATTCGAGCACTGCAGTTCGTTGACAAAACGCGGTACGAGCCGTGCTTTTCGCG
Source organism: Dinothrombium tinctorium (assembly GCA_003675995.1). Taxonomy (NCBI): domain Eukaryota; kingdom Metazoa; phylum Arthropoda; class Arachnida; order Trombidiformes; family Trombidiidae; genus Dinothrombium; species Dinothrombium tinctorium. The sequence continues at coordinate 8,856 of NCKU01001163.1, read as the reverse complement.
ATCGTTTCATCCTCGACAAAATCACACAAGTTAAGTACGCAAAGCGTTCCTCACGCGCGTTCCGTTTTAAAAGTGAAGCGACTAAGAGCGAAGCGAGCGAGCGAACCACACAGCGAAGTTGAGGAATGGATGGAAGCGAGCGAAAGATGCTTTTTTCATCGCGAAGAGCAGGGAGGAAGAGAAAAGTGAAGGAGCAGAAGAAGACGAAAAAATAGTGAATAAAAGCGCTCGAGAATAATATCGATTCCACAAAGCTTCTTCACAAGAGATCACTAAATTTTTCTTTCCGCTTCTGTTGAATCAATATTGCAGAACTTAAGGTGACTACATTCCAATACATCAAAAGCATCGGTCGAAGCCGGACAGTTGAAACGGTCGACGCGCTCAAAAGTATTTACGCCTTTTAATTGCTGCGTGTAAAGTAATTTTATCGATTTCCGCCGTAATTCATTTTGCTCCGGCTCATTGTGCTCGCAAAGCGAGTGAATGTGCTCGAAAAAGTTTTAAAATTTAAAAATTATAAAAAAAGAAAAGAAAAAATATTTGAAATGGTCAAGTTAGCAAAGGTCACCCCTGTCTCAAAGCAATGAGTTTGGTCTCGCGAAAGTTAAGCTTTCAAATAGTTAGTTGGTCACATCCTATGTTTAGAACTCGAGTGTAGTATAGTCATACATCATATCAATTTTCTAGCGGCCCTCTCGTATTGCGCATTGCGAATCACCACTCGCCCCGAGCTCCGTTTTTATTGATCGAGTAGAGAAAAATTTTTTCACTCTGCCTGCAAAAAGTTTTTGCCTCTTTTTTCTGCTCTGCTCTTCGTTTTCTCTTTCTCTCTCTCTCTCTCGCTCTCCTCTCTATACATCTTTTCGGAATTATACTGCCTTTAAGCAAAGCATTCGCTGTAAACAGTTATATATAAATATAGAAGTACACTATAAATAATATACATTATATATGTTTGAGTAACTTATCGCAAATAAATGCTTGAAAATCAATAGCACATATTTTGTGGGGCAACAAAGGGGACAAGAGCAAACTTATTTCATTAGCCGTTCGGCGATGTTTTTGCTTTTGCCGATTCGCTTGTGTTCAGCTTATTTTTTGCGTTTGAAGCGCACAAAACGATGATAAACGTTGCTTTTTCTCATATCGAAAAGGTGGTATTATATTCGCTTTTTAATTAAATGGCTTAAAGTTGCTTTCAGCGCGAAGAAAATGAGCGAAAACGAGAGCGGAGATCGAGTAGAATAGCGAGCGAGTGGAAAAAAGAAAACGAAGGAGAAAAAATGAGAAAGAATTAGGAGAAAAGAAGGAATGGTGAAGAATTGAGAACGGCGATAGAGAGCAAAAAAGCAGTGTAAGAAAACTGTTTGCGAGAAGAAAGCGAGAGGGGCGAAAGCGAAATACATATAACTAGCAGCGGAGAAGAGAAGAGAAAGAGTCTTATAACAATTTCTCAAAGTCAGCGCAAATCATCTATCATTTTTTCAGTGCGCTTCTTGCGAGCATTGCGATCGTCCAACGCTTCTTTGCTTATCGAACTCACCGAAGAAACTATAAACTCGCTACTCGCTCTTTCTCTTTCTCTCCGACCATAATACATTGCAGATGAAATACAGAAGACGAGCCACTGTTTACGTCCAATATATACATCAACTATATACACTGTGCAAGTGTATAACTCGGACTAATATTCAACTGCGGCGAGTATAAATGATTGTAACCCTTTTAGTTTCAAATACATTAATCATAGCTGCGAAAAATTTCTAATCCATTGAAACCATTCATCAAATTCAGCTGACTTCGGTAACAATAAGTGATACTTGCCGATATGAAACGAGAGAGAACGAGAAAGAAAAGTTGCAAAAAGTTTTCTTCTCTGCAAAAGCGGGCAACTCGAGTTTTTATTTCGCTTGTCAGCAGCCACCTAAAATATGGCTTCACGACGCACGAATTGATCGTTGTGTGATTTAAATTTACCCTTTTTGTGAATCACACTGCAAATAAAGGCACGAAGCGAGTAAAGAAGCACGAGAATCGATCGCTGTTTGCGATGCTAAAAACTGAGTGAATGAAAAAAGACGCAGAGCAGAGATAAGAAGAGGATGTGTAGTAGATAGAATACACGGTTGACACCGCTGCTCCACTCATTGGAATAATCGAAGCAATTTGTGTCAATAACCTTTTGATAAATGATTTTATAAACACACCGTTTTTTGGTCGCTATTTTATAGCGAAACACTTTATCTGCACAAACGTGTCTTTTCGCTACGCGCAGAGCACATTATTAGTAGAACATTATGTTGATGAATTGCTGTTCACTAGTTCAGGGAGTCTAAAAAATACAAGTCAACAATGAGGGTGGTTCTACGCCGCGTTTTGTGTGCTCGTGTGACTCGAGAACCGGTGCACATTCATAAGCTTATCGGCCGATGCTCGCTGCCTTGTGCACAGCTCTTCCACTGATGGATACACTCGCATCGAATGCATCTTCAACCAGCGCTCGCATATTCGTTTTGTTCTCATTTCAATGCTGGCAATGTGTTTGCTGTGCTTCTCACACAAGCAGCGGCCAGAGGATGCAGCGAGACAATGTCTGCACTCGTAAACAAGGCAATGGCTTTTCATATTATGTATTACACGCGTAGCTGAAATATTCACTAAACGTTTTTCACTAATGCACAGCGTAACTGCTTCTCCTATTGCTTAATGTTGTGAACGATAGCCATCGTTTTTTAAACTCAGTTTAACTCGTATTGCGCGAAACCAGATACAGCTGATGAGCATAAAAGCGAGAGCGAGAAATAGAAGCGAAAGAGATTGCACATCGTTACACTCGATCGTCGCGCGATACAAATTACAGCTCGCAGTACGAAGTAAACAAGTCGAGTCGCCCATTTACAAACTATTGTCGCACAGCGAACAAAAAACAAAGTGGAAAGTGTGCCGACCATAAGTCCGTTCGCTTCCTGCTCACTGGCCACCGATGCCATAAGCGAGTCGAGTACGCTAAGCGACGATCGATGCAGCGGCCATCAGCGGCTGCTTTTTCTCACTTTGTCAGCTTTAACGAGCGAATTTAAACGAGACGCGCAATTGTGCCGACTGGAATAATGGTGTTCGAGCAAGTTTTGCAATGAAATGCGAATTTAATTATTGATTAACGTGATGAGGCAATGATTGCGAGTTATAATAATTGAAGGCATCTTTGTTACATAATGAGTTTAGGTTGGAAAGGTTGGAGGAAGGAACAAAATTTTTGCTACTTCGCATCTGAAAAGCGAGTAATAGTCGCGATGTTAGTCTAAGCGAAGAAATCTTTTTGTAGTGCATCGAGAAATCTTCGTGCCTCACTGCACCAACGTTGGCTCGCATTTTTTTTGCTGCTGCTTGTGGATGCTCGCCGCTCTTACCTGAGCACAGCTCACTGCAACTGCTCGACTAACTAAACTATTAGAGTATCGCAGTGTGTCGTATTTGCGATTGCTGCCATTCTTCGCCCGCTCGGCGTAATCTGAGCAATAAGCCTCTTCTAGTTTCTCGTAGACTACTCTCGCTATTAGTTTCATATTGAATACTGCAACAATCAACATCTGAAGAGAGGCAGAGAAGAACTCTTATGAAATGATTATATCCAACAAGAGGCTTCCAGCTTCTCTCTCTCACTCGCTCTTTTTCTTATTTTTGTGTATGCGTTGACAAGACTTAATCCGACGTTTCTTCTCATTTTTCTAAAAACTGTTTTTCACAAGAGCGAAGCAAAAGCAAAGCTGGGAGTAGAGCGGAGAAGAAAGAGAAGAAAAAAGAAGCGACCGTAATTCAATTAATTTCGCAATTCACGAAAACGCTTCTCATTTCTATTCGATTCATCCAAATGCTTCGCTTTACACCATTTTCGCTGCTGAACTCAACTGTTTGCAAACCATTTCGACTCGAAAAAATTTTCATCTTTTTCACATTGCCACTGCTATTAATGAACGGCGAATGCGTTTTTGCATCGCAAACACCACTAAGCATTACTCTCGCTCTCTTCACTCACTGCAAACTCTTCATTTTGCGTCAAAACTTTGCTTGAAAACCACTTAACAAAATATATAAATAAACTGCACCGTAAATTCGCCTTCGCTCCGCAATTTTCTTTTCTCACTTTCGCTTTTCACCGCTTCAAACTGTTCACCAATTGTATCGGTGCGAAGAGCGAAGCTCAGAGCGTATTTTTTGCGTTTAAAGCGTATAAACTGAGCGAATGTTATAATTGAATCAAAGCAAAATAGAATTGTGTTCATTTTGTCATTTCGAAATCAATAAGAGCTCGATATCGAAAATCAATCGCAGCGTGTGCCGAGCGTCATGTGTGTACATTCGTGTGTATGTTGACGAAACATTATTTAGAAAGTCAATCATTGTGTCGCGAAAAACGAAAAATGAAAAAGCAGTTAAATCCACCCTTGTAATTGTCGCATTGCAATCGCTTAGCTTTTCCTCTCCGCTCTGCTCGCCTTCTCCCACTTTGCCAACTTTTTAAAGATTTATGTTTGAAAAATGCGAAACTTTTTCGAGCAGGCGAAGAACAGCGGTGCAAAGCTGTCAGTGCTGCAATTTGCGTTACTCGACTTTACTTTTACCGCATCACCGTCAACTTTTTTCCGCAAATGCTCACTCTCTTCTCACTCGCCGCTCTTCGTTCATAAAAGGTTAAAAAAGAGAAAAAGTAAAAGCAATCGGATTAAGTTTGTACTTTATTTGCGGTTTGCAATTAAGAGAGACAAAAGAAACTAAAACGTATGCGTTTTGTGTACGCACACACACAAAGTGAGAGAGTACGAGAGAGAAAGCGAGCGAGTGAAAGGGAGAAAAAAGCGAGTGGCCATTGCTCTCTTGTTTTCTCGACCCTTGTTTTCGATCACTTCAATTCCATAACAAGCGTAGGGCCATAAAACTCTAGAGTAAGAGATAGAGAGTACATCCTTCAGCATCTATCTTGCTATCTATCTATGCTTCAGCTAATTGCAAGGTGAGGTCTGATTCTTCCGACTTCTGGTCAATTGCTAAGAAGAGGATGAGGATGCCGCTGTTGTAGAACAAAGATTGCTGTCGATCAACAGATTAAGCGAATGCAACTTAGAGTGCGTCGTTCGTTGGACACAAGCAACTCGCGCGTCTGCATTTATGCCTTATTAAAATATTTATTCGATTATTGATTAATTTTTTAACGAATGCAGCTAAGGCGAACTTGGATTATATATGTTTCGAAAAACAAATTACGATTTAATAACGCACGACTAGATAATAAAAAAAATACGAGCGATTCGTTTTCTTTCGGCTATAAATTTTGTATTTCGCAGTAATATTTCATTATCATTTCATTTCAAATTCGGATTTAATTAAAAGCGAAAATTATGAAAAAAAATTAATGAACGCATCGAAGCTTAGAATGTTATAATTAAAAAAAAAATGCAACGCGAACAGCGGTGGTATACACCGGGCGGCAGCTAAGCTCGCGTAAGATTCAGGATCGGGTTGACTGAGTATGTGATGAGAATGCAATTACTGTTTCTTTTCCGCGAGTAGGGATTCGGGATAAAATAACTGAAAGCTGAAAGCAATTGAAAAGAGAGACAGTGAGCGAGAGGGAGAAAAAGAGAGATACGAGCGAAAGAGAGAGAGAGAAAAAATATTAGATTCGCGCAGAAATATATAAACCGAGCACACAAGCAATATATGCTATCGTACATAATGCAAAGATAGAAAGATATGAGCGCGGCAACCGAATCGCAACGGAAAAAAAAATATTTCTATTTCTCTATCTATCGTTTACTGCCGAAAAGTTTGACTCACATTTGAATGCAACTTGCAGTTTGTGTGTGTGTTGTGTGTATGTGTGTGTGCCTTGTTTGTTATTATTCAATTTCAGCATCTGTCGCATTTTTGTGCAAAACACACACACACACACACACATTGGCGAAGCACATACACACCATTTTTGGGCTTCGATTCGTACCCGTATACAATCACAAAGATTAATATTTTTGTTGATTCAATCGGTGTCCATTTCCTTCTCAACGCCATTATTATTGCTCTTTACAAATTTTATATTTTTACTCCTCTCCTCCTTTTCCTCCTCTTCCCTCACTTCTCACTCGCTCTTCTTCTCAACCCTCAGCGCAAATTGCGTTTCACTTTCACTCTCCAGTTCGTTGCAAAGAAACAATTGCAAGCACAAATTGCTACGAATACAACTAATTTGCATTTTCTCTACACTTTTAGAACGAATACTCGATTCTGCAACTTTTCTTAATTACATTGTGCATTAAAATGTAACTTTTTTTGTTTAACGAAATTAAATTCAATTTTCAAATGCGCACCGCTTTTTTTCAAGCCTCGTAATGAATTATTCAATAATTTCGAGCGTTGGAGTCGAGCGCGTTGCGAGCATTGTACTGCAGCCGATTCGACAGCAAATCGATTATATTGCACACGTGGAAAAAAAAGAGAGAAATAAGCATAAATTACTTACTTGTAAAGTCCGGTGACGGACCTAAAAGCGGTTGCTTTGCTTGAAACCAAAATGCGATCGATTTTACGAATGCGGCACACAGAAGAAAAAAACACGTTGAATAAAAGAAGAAACGAAGCGTTTGCCACAATCAAAGTAATGTAATCAAAATTTTGCAGCAGAATTTTTTTTTTTTTACATCACACTGATCGAAAAAAACTAACTAATAATAAATGATAAAAAGATGAGAGAAAAAACAAGAGGAAAGCAATGATAGAGAAAACAGTGTGAAAATTTGATGACGCGTGGCAAAAGCAAATTACGGAGAAAAACAAGATGAAGATGGTGAAAAAAAATGGCGATAATTTGTTGATTCTTGATTGAACAAGGTAATTTAGTAAAATTCGTTTGTTTTTTTTTCAAACTGTTAATATCAATGTTTATTCAATCACCAAAACACAAAATTTACATAGTTTAGCAGAGAGTGTAAACTAAACTAAAAAATGTCTTATCAATTTTTTTAATTTTTAAAATTTGATTGAGTAATTTTTAATTAAATAAAGAGATATAATTCAAAAAGCGCAGCCTTGTGGCACTTCTGTTGCCTCAACGACGGAGGTATTTTTCGCTATTTACAGTTTTGTAAAGGCTCGCTTTTTGAATATATCCATCTTTATATGTTTATGTAAGTGTGTGTGTATAAGACAGGGTTTGGTTTTGCCTTATTTCGAGAGGACTAAACACAGTTTACACTTATTTTTACCACTATTATTAAAGATTACAAGATTTAAAAGCATTTTTTTATTTGTTTCCCCAAAATTTCAATCTCGAGTCTGACTTTTCTTTGTTTTCGTTTGTTTTTCTCTGTCGCTTTGTTTTTAATTACAAAATGAAAGAAACATTTTTTCGACGCTCAATACCGCAACATTTCGCGTACCTTACCGCGTGTCTATGTATGCTTTGTAATGTGCATGATGCGAATGTGAGTGTGAGTGTGAGTGTGTGTGTGTCATAGTCAGTTTATTGTGTGCGCTCCGCGTTTCGTCGCTTCATGCGGTGTATTTACAATTTGGGCCCTCGATTCGTTGCATAAAACGAGAGAGCGAAGCGTACAGCAATAAAATGAAAATGAAGCGCACACGAACAGTTTTGGAATAAAGAGTAGCGAACAAATCGGGTTCTCAATGAATTTTATCGTTTTGCGTTTGTAGTTTTTTTCGGTGAACAAAATTTGAATGTATATCGAAAGACAACGAAGTGAAACTCGAATATTTTATGCACACAGTCAAAGAAGAGAAAGAGAAAATATTTTTCTAAATTTTGTTGTTGTTGTTTTGAAGCGTTGTTATCACCCATCGTATCACCCAATGTACGACTGTGTGCATAAAAGAAAAGTTTCGCTGCATTTGAATGCGTTGTTTGTTGTTTTCTGCGGCAATAGGTTAAACGAGCTTGTTATTAGCGTTTTCTGCAAAAGTTTCACATTATACCTAACTCAGCTTTTTGTATATATATTTCATTAGACTACCGATGTTTTTTAAGTACCTGTCGAAACGATATTCGTAAAAACGAAATGTTAACAACCAATAAATTTTATTTTTCTGTCGGATTCTATAGAAAAATATGAAAGCATGAAAAGTTCGGCAATGGCGTTTGCTTTTTTGTTGCAGTGAGTGCATAATTAATTGTAGCAGAGGAGGAAAAACACATCGAGAAAAGAGCGAGAACGCTATGTGTTTATAAAAGCTAGAAAACAAAAACACAAAAGCGAGAGCGAAGTAGCGAAAAAAAAACATGGCTCGTATCTAATCTAGTGAAGAGATCAGGAAGCAGGCCGCGCGATAGCCACCTTTTTCCTCACTCCTTTACAGTGAATAGTGTAGAAAAATAGCTCCTCGACAGGAGGAAGGAAAACTGCGGCGAATGGCTCGACGTGCTTTCACGCGTACAGTTACACTGTTCGCGTTTTGTTTTTTACATCGAGTTGAAAAAGTGAAAAAGCAAGTGAGAGACTGACTCGTGTTTTCTTTTTGTCTAAGCAAAAATGTTGTACGTGTTGTTTGCGAGTGTATTTTTCTGTGTATGTGTTGTGTGTGTGTATGTATCTGAGGATAAGCCAGACTTTTATCTGCTCGCTTCTAATTAATTGATTCATTACATTACGTTACGGGAAAGGAGTAACTTGTTGTCACGGTACATTGATACTGTAATACAAGTGGTAGCTTTGTTTGCAGTGCAATTTGCAAAATACCCTTAACACGAAACACTCTTAACTCAAATACTTGGGATTACTCGATGCATAAGAGTAAAAAAGAGACTTTAGCACTGTAGCAAACAGTATGGGTCACTGAGATGAGTTG
>NCKU01001162.1:0-28273 GCA_003675995.1 Dinothrombium tinctorium | reverse complement strand
CGATGATGATTTACAGTCAATTTCAATTCATTTAATAACAACAGTAATCACAATACAAATAATTAATTTTCGTTGTTTTCGCACTTATTGATTAAATTGTCAAAATTTTTTATTACTGTGATTATGAACATTGAAAAAATGAATTCAAAAATTCAAAATCAACAATCAACAAGATGCGAAGTGATCAAAAACGAAATCATGTCGCTATCAGTGGTGTTCATTTAAAGAAATGATGTTATCGAAATGATTAGATACTCATCGCTTTTCATTTTTAAAAGTCACATTCAGACAAAGATACATTAAAGATACTATTAAAGGTACTCTAGTGGAGAAGTAATCTAAATTTAACAGTGAAGTTTGCTCCTCATTCAAATATTTTTATTGTTCAAATGTTTAAATTCGCAAGATAAAAGTGTTTGCAAGAAAAATCGAAATGTTTTGTGCTACTAGATTCAATGAATTCTTATATTTTCTATATTTAAAGTGAAAATGCTGAACTTCTCTCTATCGTCTCCTTTTTCCTTTGACTCCTGCCCTTTCGAATCGATTTATTTTTAATTGTTTCCTCTCAAGAATTAAGATCGTTGTCGGAATCAGTAATAAGCTTAGAGAAAGAAGAAAGAATTTGCCGAGAAATGGTAAACCGATCGGTGCATACGGTGAACTCATGTCGATTTCTTTAAAGAAATCAACTTTCGGTTTTCCTTTGCAAGGCGAGAATATAACCACATCCTCGTCGATCAAACGCTCAGCAGCCAAAGCGAATCCGTTATCGATTAATGCGTAGGACCTATAGAGAGCAAAAATTTTTACAAAAATTTACAAACTCTAAAAATTACAAATAGTTTAGTCGTTGCTCAACCAATTTACTCATATTCGACTTATAAGCAAATGCGAGATTTCTCGACAACATCGGACCAGATAAAAACAATGTTGGATTATTATTCTCCTCCTTCTTGAAGCCATCGTTAGAATTCTCTTCTTGATCGATAAAAAAGCAACTAAACTCGCGAAACATTCTTGAGGTCGCTTTCGGAATGAACACATATGATTTAGCATTGAGAATTTCTTTGTAAAATTTTCTCGCTTTAATTGGATCATTAGACACAAGACATTTGTCGAGACCAATTTTCTGTACCTTTTGCCATATGCTTCTATCAATTTGAAACAAACTATTTTTGAACTCCTCATCGTATTCAAACGGTTTCAACAGTAAAGGCTTCAAATTAGTTGCATTCGCATCTTCGATGCTTTTTATATTCGCTCGCTTCAATTTAACGCTCAATGCGGTCGAAAAGTAACCGTTGTAATGGCAGTGAAACGCGAGAAGCGAGTACAACATCAACGCGTAAAGTGTGCATTTCCAATAGGATCTCGGTTCGAGGAAAATCTGCTGAAAAATGAATGCATACACTTTGAACAGTATGTCAATAATCGATTTGCTTATCATCAGAAGTTTAAAGCCAATTATGACTAAAATCACTCCGATCAGTGTATAGATGTTGGCGAAATCAAGAATTGAATTCAATACGCTAATGTTCATCTCTGTAGGCTCGTTGTATTTCGAAATGATTACGCTTCTTGTTTCGTAAACAACAGGTCCAAAATCGAACCCTTTAACTGTGGTGTATACTGGCATCATGCCAGTTTCTACCTCCTAGAGAAAATTAAAATTTTACCTTTTATCGATTTTTACCTATCCATAACATACTCCTTTCTGAACAAGACCCAAGATTCCGACGAACGATCCGTTTGGATACCTTGAGCCGAGATCGAGAGCATCGGTAGTTACGTAAGTTGTGCTATTCACGAAATTTTTATCAATTTTAAGTTTAAAAACTGCCTCGTGAATACTTTAAATTCATCTTCTCCAAAAGCAAATCAAAACGAGTAAGTGCTCTCAAACCTTTCATTTTCATGCTCCCACTTGTTTTATCTATTTCAATATCAAATTCGTACCCAGGCTTAGGCTGTTTGAAAAATAAAATTTCGAATTTTCGATCTTGTATTACAATGAATTTTAAAAAAGTAAAATAAACAAAATTTTTATTCTTATTCTCTGAATATTAATCATATTTACCTTAACGCAAGCAATTTTCACGTCGATTTTTGATGTCATTGGGAAATTTAATATTAGATGAAAACGATAGAAAAGCAAAGAGTTTGATTTAGTCCGAATGTTGAGTCTCTCTGAAGACAAGAAAGCAAATGAATTTTTTAAATTTTACTTTGTAGTTTTCTCTCTTGTTATTTTTAAATCAAAACTTTTTTGCACTTCGATAGATTAAACTTTGAGAAAGAAAAAATTTAATCTTCAGCTTTTTCAGTTAAATAATAGAAAAAAAAAGAATCTTTTCATCAAAAAGCGAATATTAAAAAAAATTTCGCCTTTGTTTCGTTAATCAAAGTTTCCATCGTTTTGTTTAGATGATACTTGATGATGTATATGCAAACAAATAAATTGAAATAGCGTTTGATTTCACAAGCGAAAGTCAAAACATGTCCAATCGCTTTCTTAATAAATTAAATATCATTTTGAAGGTTTTCTTGATGAGAATAGCCATACGCCTATTTTTAAAAGTTGTGAATTTTTTTAAATTTTAAAACGATTTAATGTCTTATCAATTTAAATACAAAAAACAAAGTTAAAAAATAAATAATTTTCATATGTAATAATCTGTATAAAAAAATATATTTTTTAATTTTTAAAAAAGAATTGTAAAATGGATTTTGCAATGCTTATATTCGTTGTGATAAGCTTTATACTGTTATGGGTTCTTTGGAGTTGGTATGATTTCGTTAAGAAATACGATGAATTTCCTGGTCCTAAGCCCCGATGGCCAATCATTGGAAATATCGATCTCCTGTTGAGCAAAAAAGCCTCATTCACAAAACGCATGAATGAGCTGTTCGACGAGATGTATGTTCGACACAAGAACGACGGAATGTTTTTGTTATTCTTCGGTCCCAGAGCTATACTTTACATTCATAAAGCTGAAATCGTCAACAATTTACTAAAAGATAACACTGTCATCGATAAATCTGATGAATACGAATTCTTTGTGCCTCTCTTAGGATATGGATTGATCACTTCAAACGGCCAAAAGTGGAAAGCGAAACGAAAACTTTTGAATCCAACTTTTCATTCCGATGTACTGAACAGCTTCATTCCGATTATAAATAATGAAATTTCCGTGATGATGAAAATTATCGATTCAAATGCGAACTCGGATTATATCGATATTCACAAATTGATTTGTAATTTTTCAATTGACGCACTTGCATCGACAACAATGGGATCATCACTAGGCACGCAAAAAGATGAAAATAGCAAGTTTGTTATCTGCTTAAACAGAGTTTTTAAAAATACTTTTGACTGCGTTTACAATCCACTGCTTTGGAGCGATTTTATTTTTTTTACAAAGCGAAAGTAGGAAAGCAATACAAAGAAGATCTCGATTTTTTGAATAGTTTTGTAATGCGTATGATAAAGAGTCGCAAAGAGAAAATCTTAAATGAAGTTGCTGATGTTAAAAAGAGAAGGATGGCATTTTTGGATTCATTAATTTCATTTCAATTGAATGATAACTCGATTAGCGATGAAAGTATAAAGGACGACGTTGAAACACTTATCGTGGCAGGTAATGATACAACAAGTTCGACCTTGTCGTGGGTGTTTTTGCTGATTGCAAATTATTAGGAGGTTCAGAGAAAAAGAAATGAAGAGTTTCGGTGATGATAATGAGAGAGAGATCACACGCGAAGATTTAAGTAGAATGAACTACACAGAAGGTGTGATTAAAGAAACAATGCGACTTTATCCACCAGGTCCTTTACTTAGCCGAAAAGTTCAGGAAAACACGGAAATCGGTGGCTTAAAACTTCCTAAAGGTACAAGTGTGTGGATCAATATTATAAAGATTCATCTCGATGAAGATGCTTTTCCGAATTTGCTTGAATTTATACCCCAAAGATTTTTAACTGATGACTTGAGTAAAATCAACGCTTCTTATATGCCGTTTCGTTATGTTTCGTTTTTACCTTAATGTGTTTTCTTAATTTTTTTTTTATATAAGAAACTTGCCAAAATAATAAAAATTTAACCAAGTCGCGCAATATGGCAAATTCTTAAGAAATGTGATATGATCAACGAATGAGAAATTCAAACTTAACCACATTGCCACACAGAAAATTACACTTCTCGATTTCCTCCCATGACTGACTATTTTTATTATCTCGCTAGTGTGTATTCATACAACTGTACTATCTAAGCAACCTTGTTTTACTAACTAAGTAAAGTTGAAATAATTTTTGAAAAAAAATTGTCAAAAAAGCGATCAATAATCAATTAATTACTATCTTCACCGTGCTCTAAGCCTTGTTGAACTGCTCGTTGAGCAAAATTCAATAGGATGAAGAAAGCGACAGATATCGAGAAGATGAATTTCATAGTTTATCAAGTTCAAAGCTTTCACACGAATTAAATTTTTCTAGAACAGAATTAGAAGAAAATGTGACAATGTTACTCGGTTAAATTTTATCTTTGAAACTATTTGCTTAACTGCTTCAAATTAATGTTTTCAATTTTTTAAAATTAAAAATTCATTTGCATGACGCTCTTTTCTGGCGCTTTTATTTTTAAACTTAAGCTGGACAAATATTTTTGCCGAACTTGGGCGTAATTTACAATAATTAATCGAAACACAGCGATTTCGACAAAAAAAACATTTTTCATTAAAAAGCAACTTTTAGCAAAAATTTCATTTTATTTACATTTACTAAATAAAATGCTTGCAAACTTAAATTTCAGTTTGAATTTTGTTTTCAAATGGTTTTTACTCGTTTGTTCAAATGATTTTTTATTTCTGCATGTCAATACAAAGTTTTTCTTAACTTTTTTTCAATTTAATTTTGATTTTAATTCGACTTAAATATTGCATACAACATAAAAATTTTTTAAAATTTTGTCAATTAGATTTGTTAATGTTCATATCAAAAACTCTTTCGCTGTCATCGAAAGCAATTGAGCGCAAATTTTAGTTAAGATCTAATGTCTTTAAAAAAATTATTTTATCAATAAACAAATTCGAGTGAATATTTTAAATTTTGAATGTGAAAGCGGAAAACGAAAATTTTTACATCGAAAATTTTTTCAATTTAGCAAAACGCGCGATTTATTTAAATTATTTTCAAAGTAGTAATATTAATTGAAAAAAAAACGTGTTTTTGTACCTGACCATTTAAAACACTTTCGACAATATTAAAATGTAATCGGGTAATGTTTTTTTTTTTGAAAAACAAATTTTACTAAAAATTAAATTTTAAAACTCTACAAACACTAATTGTAATTTGTTTTCTGGAATGTACCTACGCTAGAAATGAGTCTGTTTCACACAAATGTTTGAATATTTTTATACCAAAAGCAGCCATTCTAGTCACAATAGTCACAATTGTAAGCGCTTTTAGAATAAATAATATTCAATTGTGTGTGTGTGTGTGTTCAGTGAGATATTATAATAATCATAATAATGATTCAGTGAATTTTAAACACTCATACGATTTATAGAAATTGAAATAGAAATAAATAAACGAAGAATAAGCAAAATAAAAACATGAATAAAACATTTTCGAAACATTTGCGAAACAAATTGAATTTGTTGTTGTCATTTATGAATTGAAGCTGAAAAGCGATCGAATGAAGCGATGCTTTGAAATAATTGAGATCGAGAAGAGAATAGAACGATGCTTGTCTACACAGATGCTTGTCTCTCTTTCTCTCTCTCTCTCGCTCTCTCTCTTCATTGATTGCATTGCAAATCGTTCCACTTTTGTGCGCCCAAATCGTAGCTGATTCTATACACGAAGAACACAAATCCGGACTTCAGTTCGATCCGCGTGCGAAAGAATGTCTTCTGCACTTCTTTTCGCGCTTCGTCGATATTATTACGGCAAACAACGTAAATTGTTTCGCCGCAAACCATTCCTTTAAGCATATTATTCAAACCGTTCGCTTCGTCTGTGAAAATGAGAAAAGTGAAACTTTTGGTTTTAGTAAATTTTTTTTTGAATGAAATTCGATCTTGAAGAGATCGAGAGTAGAGCTTGAAGAGGCTGATAATTTGGCTTTCCAAATACGATCAGACCCAGATTACGCGTAAGTCGCGACTACTCTCAACCATCTTCAAGCTCTAATCGAACGAGTGAAGGAGCGGATTCGATAAATACCATTGACCTGTCTTTGAAAGGTGTCGTCGACGCGTTTGCTGAACTCTGCGATCGTTTCTCGTTTATCATTCGGATGCAGTAAAAGCGAATTCGGATAAATTGAATTGTTTTGCACTTTACTGCGGTATTTCACGTAAACAACGCGAAATATTTTGAGAAAATCTGACGGAATGCTGAAATACACTGAGGAAAGATTCGGCACAATATCTAAAACGAATCACAGTTTAAGCTATCGACGATGCCAAGGCAAACATTCACTAACTTGATTTCATCGTTACGCACATCGATTTCGAGTTGATGAAACGACCGAATGGACAGTTCGCAATCCATTTTTCTGCTCTCTTCACCAGCGTTGCCATCGACTCGAATTTAGGTCGCGTAAAAATGCCGCCCTTTGAGATCACTTGTGGAACGAAGTCCTCGATGTCTGTGTAAAGCATTTGGTTAAGTGATTTTGAAAAAGTTTTCTGCTCGTCGTTCAATTTTTTTTTTCACTCACCTATTTCGCCTTCATTTGCCGAGCTGCAATCGAAAAACACGCGAAAAATGTAGACGAATTTAATCGAAATCGGTGTTAGCGTTAACTCGGTGTCGATCTTCCAATCGGTACTCGCTTCGTACGCCACAGTTTCCACTGTGATTAATTTGCCATTGATTTCCTCGTTTTTGATGAATTCGTTTATTCTTCTCAAAAGATCTTCTCTCGATTCGAAATTCGGCTTCATAAAATTGCTCGGGCTCAGCTTCTCGGGCACGACGTCAATGTAATTCAACGTCTGACAATTTTGCGGACTACATTTGACCGCTCTTCGCTTAATCCACACCCTGAAATAAGTGAAACAAAAGCGTCGAGTTTTTAATTTTTTATTGAATTGAGAAGCAAAAAAATTGATTTGTAATCAAATCTGAGATTTTCATCACTTATAATCGTACTTTAACTTTGCTTTTTTTGAAGAAACTTTTGAGAAAATGCTTTCAGCAAATTACAGGAAAAATATCAAAAATCTTAAACAAATGTTTGGCTACATTTTCGAAATTCTGCGATCCATTGTTTTCATAAGCTTTGAAGCGTCTTCAAATTGTGTTCTTTGTTTTTCGTCGTTACGCACGTTTAAGATATTAAAATAACAATGTCATGTTATTTTATATTTTGACAATGTTTTTTAAAGCGTGTGATAAAAAAAAATTCAAAAGCATCGAGATAAAAAAGTGATTTTGTCACATTGAAATATTACAAAAGTTTGTCGAGACACACTTCATTGAAAAGTAAAATCATAGAGAAGAATCGCTATTTTCAGTTTTGTAAGTCGTCACACGCATAAGTTAAATCATTGAAAAAATAAAATTTTTATTTAAAATGTCGCTTATCTCAACATTGAGGATATTTATATTCGCAATACTATTTTCGCATTTAAATGAAAACGAAATAAATTTAAATTAAAATGCGAAATACCTTAAACAAAACGCAATATTCTAGTTTTTTCCTTTTTTTTCGCTAAACTTTGAAAACAAACTTCGATCCAGGAGAGAAACGTCTGAAATTTCGTGACTTCTCAAAGTTCATTAAGAACCTTGCAAAGCTGCTTAAAATTGGAGCTTTTTTGTTCACTAACTTAGATTAGCGATAGGTTCGAACATGGGAATTTCAATAATATTTTCGAGAATCAAAAGAAAAAAAGGATCAAATAAGCATGTAAAGAAAAGCGTTTTCACTGCAATCATAACACGATTTTTATTGATCGCGGAAGATGAAAAAATTTCGTAAACATATCTTTTAGCGAAAAGAAACGAAAATTGAATCTTCACATTTTTTTAAAGGTAAAATTCAATATAAAAGAATTGAAAATTGCTTTTGATTTACATTTTCATGCTCAGAAAACTTTTTATTTGATAAATTATTAATGAAGAGCATAAAGAAGAGCAGTGAGAAGAAGACGAGCTAATGTACTAAATTCGCTTCTTGATTTATGTTGAGTAAAAGAAAATTTCGTAAATTACGAAACAATTTTAGTTATGTTTAGAAGCGATTGGCAATGATTTATGAGAAGATTGCACAACGTTAATATTCGTAAGAAAAAAAAAATATTTTGCTCGTCATTGACAAAATCTTTTCAATATTGTCGCCTACGCGTTTGACGCAAATTGAATAAATCGGAATTTGATTAAATGACCAGGCAAATAAAGAATAAAATTGCAGCTCATCTTTTCAGCAAAAAAACGCAAACAGCGATCGAATAGTAACCGAAAAAAGATTGCGTAAACAGTGCTATCAACAAGAAAATTACTTTTCGGCCGGATCTAGTTTTCAATGTAGCTCACAAGAGAAGCTTCTTCGACTGTTAAGCATAAACTAACATAAAAACTTTTTTTTATATGTTTTTCGGGGCAAGAAAAAAGATTGAAAGATAAAAAAATTTGTGTGGGCATTCGTTCGCGAATCGCCATAAAAATTGAATTTTTTTTTGCCATCTCGATAAATTTTCGAAAAAATTCTACAAGCGCCAGGCAAACAATATTGAAAAACTTTGAAGCGATTCGGCCGACTGAAGCAAAAACCACAGAGTTACTGTCAAAGTTTACAGTTATGATGACAGCGACTATTAATGCACACAAAGTTGTTCACACTAACTTGTAAGTTCTGCTGAACCAAAAAGGTTTCGTTGAAGCTAAAAAGTGGTTTTCTTGTGAGTATCGATTAAGTTTTTAAAAACTTTTTTTTTGATGTTTAAAATACTCATAAAAATTGCGCTTTTAGAATTTTTGAATTTAGTTATCTAAAGAAAACTCGAAAACTGTCTTAACTTTTTATAAAGCGTTTATCCCTTTTGCACTCGAATGCAAAGTACAGTGCCAAAAAAAATTCGCTTCTTTAACGCGAATATTCGTAAAACTAGATAATTAAGCGGCGAATTTTTCGCCCTTCTTTACACAAAAGTAACTTTGACATTCTTTATTTTCGTGAAAATGCCTCTTCTTCTTCGTCTTCGCTTGTCAACACAGCTTTCAATGTGTTTTACGACACAATTTTATTTCTCTAGCAAAGCAAAACATTTTTTTGTGCTTTGCTTTGTTTTGACAAAATAAAATTAACTTTAAAAGAAGTTCACAGTATGTTTGAAAAGAGATGAAGTTCGCATCGATTACCTCAATGATTTCAGATAGTGTTTGCTTTGAAACGAGAGATCGAAGAAGCATGTATCGTCCGCATTTAGGTCGTAGTTTTCCGACGACGTTTTGTGCATAAGTGTAATCGTTTCGCAAGAAACTGCTTCCCATTCCAAATGCCGTTTTAGCCATTTGTTTGCGGTTTCGATTAGCACTCTGCGAGGAGAAAAGAAAAAATTTGAATTTTTGGTTGTTGCTTGGCTAGAAAACATTCAAAGTTTCGAAACACTCAGGCTGATGAATAAATTTATCTTAATTTTGTTTTTTCTTTTTCAAAGAGCAAAGTTTTAGTTTAAAAAGCAAGAAACAAATTTGATTTTTTTAGACACAAACTCGAGCCAAAAAGCAAAAAACAATGAGAGATGATCCTACGCTTTTTTGTGAATAGAATCTTTGTTTTAATTCTAAAAAATGACGCTAGACTTTAAGACTGCTGTTTAAGATTTATTGCGTTAGGTACATCTGTCCGACATCGTTATTCATCTCTCGAAATGTGGCTGCTTGGATAGAAATAAAAAAAGAGAATGATGAAGCTCATTCGTAAAAGTTAAAAAATGAATTAACAAATAAGTAAATAATAATCGCTCAGGAATTAAATTTTTATTTATCAGTAAAAACGCATTAAACTGTGAGTAAAATTTCAAAAGTAAACTAATTAAACTTTTTCAAAGTTGATTTCTCTCTTATTCTTACAATTTTCTTACAATTTTGCTTGAAAATGTTTGCTCTTCACAAAAATTGAGAATTTTTTTTGTGAGTTTTAAAAAAATGAAAAACTTTATGAATCGCGTGCTTTCGATATTATTTTTCGTTTCAAATAAAATCAAAGTAGTTTCGAGATGAAAAGTATCGAGTTTAGTATAAAAACTTCAAAGAAAGCATAAAATGCGCGTATAAACATTTCGCTTCTTCTAATATTATCAGGCATATAGAGATAAGCAACTATGAACTATCTATCGATCGAGTTACTGGACATTTAATCAAACAAAGAGAGTCATGTTGAAAGCAAAATATAATCTCGGAGAAAGATCTCGCATATGCTATTCATGTTAATAAGCGTTACGAAATTCAATCTGCAAAAAACAACGACGCCTTTTCACTAATTTCATTGCTTTAGCTACTTATATAAACTGATCGCTGAAAAGCATCTGAATCGCTAATTTGAGAATAAAATCATGAAGAGAATTTTCAATTTTCTCATCGATGCTTTTTAAGCTTGAAAGAAGTGATGAAATATTCATTTTACAAATGACATTAAAAAGAACACAAAGCAATTTGTTGATAAAATTAAATTATGAGAATCATTTTAATAAGATAATTGAAATACTGTTAAAGCAAATTTAAATTCAAATTAACTTAAGATTAGAGCAAAGTTTGATTTGATTGATGAATGTTTAATAATTGAAACGCGTCATACCTGAAGTTATGAAATTCAATTTCTCTTTCCAATAAGTCGACAGTGATCACTCCGGAAAGCGGTAATCTGATCAAACCGGGCGCGAAATCGACAAAATTGATCGAGCAATCGGCTAAATTACTGCGGACGAACACTTTCGGCGATTCAGGCTTGAATTGCTTCGCTTTTTTAACCAAATACACAGCCATCGTTCGAAAAAAGCGATTGATGCGAACATTTACTGCTATCGATGAAGAGCGGCACACTTGTTACGATTATAAATTGAAGAAGTGCGTCGATAATAATAAACATGAGCGAGAGTAAATCGTGAAATTTCAAATCGATTGAGGTAGATGATAAATTGTACAGACGCAAATGTTCCTAAAAAACTTTTTCTCAGCAGGCAAAGCAAGTATTGATCATGAAATTCGAAAATAACTGCGTACTTAACAATAAGTCGCGAGTAAGAGAGGAGAGCGAAAATTTTTTGCCAAATACATAGTAGTAAAAGAGGAGAACACGAGTTTTCACTGTATAGTTATTTTCTAAACATCGATAAGAACATATACTGCGCAATTGTTACATTGCTTGTTGTCGTTAAAGTAGTGAAATTCGCTCTCTTCTCTTTCGCTCGAATTAATGCATTACATGCGATCACGAATTGCGTTAAGTTAAAAAATTTTATTTTACATTCAATTAATCTTTTTTTTTCATCTTAAATTTATATTCATTTTAAATGAATTTATGAGGGAAAAGACGCGAAGTGGGAAAAATGAATGAAACTTTATGAAAACTAACTTTTCTTATGTCAGAATTTTCAGCATTCTCAGTTTGCTTTCTTGTATTGATCACTTCTATATCAGCACTTAAATCGCAAGATGTGTGTAAATAAATTGCGTAACTTAGTTTCGCAACTTTAAAAGCAAAAAAATTTATTTAAGTTGCTCTCTAGCCGCAATTGCTCAATCTGAATCAAGCGTCTATAAAGTTTCTATCTTAAAAAGTTCTTAATATTCATAGTTCTAAACGAATCGAAATTTTAGCGATCGAGCGTTTGTTTTAAATCGCAATATTTGTACTGAATTTATTCGCTGTATTTGAATCGCATAAATTCTTTAGAACTTTCACATTTATCGCGCTGACGAGTAAGCAAATGATAGCAATTTGTCAAAAAATGCGAAACGAACTTATGAATGTTAGTAATAAAATGATTTTAAGATTTTTAGTTTGAATTCTTAACAGTAGCATGTTGAAGCAAAAGACAGAGCAGAAACGATAAATTGTGTGGCCTACTTTCACCACGACAATTTAAATGATAAACTGTCATTCGTTTTCCCTTTTCTCAACTACACTGAAAAAGATTGGCGAACATTTCGCTAGAAGTGGCCAAATTTTGTGCACTCTCTCTTCTCTTTCTCAATCTCTCCGCTCTAGACTGACGACATTATGTAATAAGAGCGACTAGAACAATATATAAATACACGGATACTAAATAAAATGATAAAATGCTCTAATTTTTGCGTCTGTTTCGCTTCGTTTTATAAAGACAATGTAATGTGGAAAAGAGTCGCATTCGAGCGATAAAATGAAATTAGAAATGAAAAGAGAAGCGAAAGAAAAGAATGAAAGAGAGAGAGAGAAAAGCAAACATCACGCTGAGATCGCATTGTTGCTTAGATCAATCAGATTTCGTTCGCATTCAACTTCTCTCTTAAAATGTTTTTCGCCATCGTTTTGATCTGTGCTTGAAAAGCCGATGAAAACTTTACGACAAAGTTTACTTTTGTTTCCAAAACTTTTATTATTATTTTAAGCATTTCGTTAACTTTCGCTCTTTTAAACACTCGAAAATATCATTCGACGCAATTTATTCTCGAGCGAAATATTTTTATTTAAAAATTTCGCAAAGAACCAAATTTTCACTATTCGCAACGAATGCGAAATTAAAAACTTTTTTTTTGTTAAAAATATGCCAAAAATACGCTATGCAACATTCGCTATGCTCAAAATACTTTCTTAAAAATATTTTCACACACACACACACACACAAAACTCTCTCTCTGTAGAAGTTTAAAAGTGCTCGAGAAGTAAAGTGAAACCGAAGCAGTGCCAAATTTAACATTTTTTTTTCTCTCGCTCTCATCTTCTCGCGTCTCTATGCATTTATTGCTGAATAACAGTCGCACACAGTGTATTTCTTTGTGCTTTTGTTCTCCACTCTTCTCCTAATCGCGTAATCTTCGTTTTTAATGTTTCTCTTGTCAGAATAAAGAATTGGCAAAAATTATTTTTTTGTTTTGTTTGCGTGAATATCGCTGATTTCTTATTAACGAAAGTGCTTTCGCGACAATATTTTATTGAATAGAGAGAGAGAGAAAAGAGAAATTTTCGTTTGACATTTAAGAAGCTAATAAACGCGTTTTTTAGGTATCGATTTGATCTTCAAGTGTTTCAAGTTAATTCGCTTCTTGGTTTCTTCTCGCTCGATCGCTTCAAGCGATGGCTGATGAGTCGCCATTAGCGGTGATCGATGAGGCCACAAAAACTGTGAGAACTGATTGCGAAGTTGGTCAAATTCAGTACAAATCGCTAGCCGAATGCCTATTGAATAAACTCAATCAATGGGGAAATAAGGAAATTTTGGTAAGCAACAGTTTAGATTAATTTCTCTACGTTATCACTTTACTTTCATCGGTTATTTCAGATCGACACCGAATCGAAGCGAAAATGGACAGCGCAAGCATTGCGACAAGCCATCTTACACGTGGCCAATGTTTTGGTCAACGAAGTCGGTTTGAAAAAAGGACAAATCGTCGCTTTTTACTGTCCTAACAGCGATTATCATGTGATCTTGCAAATCGCGGTCCTAGCGGCGGGCGGAGTGTACACGGGTTGTCCGAGTGGCTTAAAATACAGTAAGTGTTCAAGCGAAAAAAAACGTTTAAAGCTTTTGTGCGAGCTTTTTAACGAGCGAGATGAAATATTGCAGGAGAGATTACATCTCAAGTACTGGCTATCGAGGCGAATTACTTGGTTTGTCCTCAAGAATATCTCGAGACAGCCGAGCGTCTTCGAGCGAACTTCGACGTCTGGGTAATTTAATTAAAAATTGAATGTCGAAGAAAGTTAGCGATTGAAGTACTTTGCCGAATAAAAAAACAAGCAAACAAACGCTCGCTAGATGAAACTAAAAGCGATTGAGCTCGGCAAAATTAACGAATAAAGTGAAATTAATTTTATTCACGGCGATTAAATATGAAAATTGCGAAAAAATAAAATAAATTCGCTATAGGATTTCAGAAAGTAGCTGAATTCGCTTTTGATTGATTATTACACTTTCACTTTTCACTTCACTATCTTCACACTAATCGACTATCTTTCCGCTGCGTTGATTTATCGATTCAATCGCAGCTCTTTTTTTGGGTATTTTCGACAATGTGTCGAAAGCGAAATAAACAAAAAACTAAAGAAGAAGAGCACAAGAAGATTTCACGAATCGAATTAAAATTGTGTCAGTTAAAGCTCAGCGATTTTTATGAACCATAAATGTTGTAAGTGAAAAAATGTAAGCGGAAAAGTTATCCGAAGTGGAGAGAAAAAAAGTTTTTTTCTCCAATAACTTCGCTTCTCTCTTTAAAATTTTGCGTGAAAAATTTTTTTCTTTCCTCTTTATCCATTTTATTTCTCGCGTTTAAAACACATTTCAATGTGAACAAGTATAAACAGTTGAAAATTGTTAATTTAGATTTATTATTTTCGCTTGAACTGTAATTTTTTACTCGACCAAAAAAGCAGCTACAAAATCAATTTGGTTGCGAGAGAAAGGCGCCATTGGCTACGATCGAGTCGTTTCCTTCTCTTACATAAACTTTTAATCGCTTTTAATTTTTAATTTTTTTTTTTTATCTAGAAAGTGATCGTAATCGACGCCGAGGCGAACGTCAAATTTCCGCACGCGAATATTCTCTCGTTTAAAACTTTACTACGCTTGAAAGAAACGCCCGACGTTCTATTGCCGATTCCGTGCGAAATAGGCAAAGATTTAGCGTTGATTTTGCCTTCTAGCGGCATCAAAGGAACGCCGAAAATGGTGATGCGAACGCACGAGAATATGCTTCAAATTTGTCTGGTGTTATTGCATCCGTCGGTGGTTTTCTTCGATGAAACCGAGAGCACCATTTGCTATCAGCCGATTTGCTTGCCGTTAGGTCAAACAGTTGTGTGGTCAGCGTTGATGACAGGAGCGAAAATTATTTTACAAACCGCGTTCGACGCTGAAACATACGTGACATTAGCGGCCGAGCATAAGGTGAAAACCGCATTCTTCGTACCATCGCACGTGGACGCAGTGATCGATTATTCGATTTCGTTGAAAAAAGACATCTCGAGCTTGAAGCATATAGTGACAATGGGCTCGCATTTCGCTGAATACAGCGCCAATCGAGCGCTGATACAATTGAAGCTGGAATCAATGAGATCAAGTTAGTATATCGAAAGCAAAAAATTATTTCTGGCGCAGCACATTTTTTTCGCTGACACATTCGTTTTGCTCTTTTTTCCTTCTCTCTTTCAGTTTACGGAATGATTGAGTGCGGTCTTGTCACTATTGGGCCTAAAAAGTACCGCAAACCGAAAGGAGTTGGTATTCCGGCTCCCGGTGTCACAGTGAAAGTTATCAATCCTGATAACGGCGAGCTGGTCGGCGCGAATCAAATCGGCGAAATTTTGGTGAAGAGTAAAAGCGTTACGCCCGGTTACTATAAATTAGATTCGTCGTCGTACTTCGACGCCGAAGGATTTTTCAAGACAGGCGACTCTGGCTATTACGACAAAGACGGCTTCTTTAAAATAACCGACCACTACAAAGAGATAATCAAGTGCGACGGTCAGCAAGTGTCGCCCGAAGAGCTTGAAGCGCTTTTGAACGCGCACATGTCGGTACAAGAATCAGCCGTCGTCGGCGTGGACGACGAGAAGCACGGCCAAATTCCGAAAGCGTTCGTTATACTAAAACCGCGTTCATCGATAACGCCGGACGATTTAGACGATTACGTACGCGATCAAGTGGCACCGTGGAAGCAATTGAGAGGCGGCATCGTGTTTATCGACAAAATGCCGAACACGCAAACTGGAGCAGTAGATAGGCGACGCTTGTCTATGTATTGAAAAGTTTTTACGCAAAAGTTTAAAATTACGCTTCTGTGTGTTTAAATGTTGTTATCTCGTCTGAAAAAAAAAATTCAACGCAGCGAACAAGAAGATGAGTAGAGAAGAGATGAAAGAAGATGAGAAGATGAGTGAATAAAAGATGAGAAGTTTAAATTTTATGATAAAGTTTTAAAAAAAAATTATTCAAATGATTGCTTATTAGTTATCATTCAAAAATATTGTGAGAAGCAAAATAAACGTCCATTGCATTACAAAGAATATCATCGCAGTGAGTGTTTGCATCCGAGTGATCGAATTTAAATAAATGAACGGATTTTGATGAGTGAGAAAGAGGAAGAAGAGCAAAATTCTTTTGCTTTTCTTTTCGCTTTGTATCTGCTTTTTTGTACACGAATTGAATTATTGCTTTCGACATTCTTTTTTTTCCTTCTTGTCGCAACTAAAAGCATAGAAACATTCATTTTCATTTCTTTACGCCGAAAAACAAGTTGTAGATCGCTACTCACTCGATACTATAACGCGCGCATAGAGAAGAAAAGAAGAAAGGAGAGGAGAGAGAGAGAGAGAGAGACACGCGATGAGCGCTCACAAGTTGTCAAGTGATTTCAAGTATTGTTTTAGCGCCATTGATCTGCTTAAATTAAGTTTAAAAGCGCTTTACACTCGAGCATAAGCATAAACGCTAAAAATTCGATCATTTTAATGCGATTTGTGCAAGTGCGTTTGTGTTTTTCTGTGCAGTGGGCATTTTCTTGTTGATTATCGATTGAAAATCATTAACGCGCTTTCTTGCTTTCTCTTCTAGTTTCTATGTATATGCATGTGTGTTTGAAAAATAAAATTCAATGTTAAATTAAGCTAATCGAGAAAGAAAACAAGAATAAACACGATCGCGAATAAAATTTTTCATTAATTTTCGAATAAGAAGATTTATCGAAAAAATCTTTTTTAACATTAGATGAAGAGCAAAAAAAATTTTTATCGAACGCATTGTTATGATAAAGCTTGTCACTAAAACTTGATTTACTTTCTTTTCTGGTGAAATCAATCGATCGTCGAAATAATCTTCTTCTTCTTTTGCTTCTTTTGCTTAGTTTTTTACGCTTCCTTCTTTTTTCGACGCTCTCGATGCATTAAGTAGAAAACGAAATTTTGATCGCAATTTCAATTACTAGCCGGAAGCGAGCGTTTCACTCACTCTTCGTCACCACAATTTAAGCTATTGTTGTTTAAAGATTTAAGAGAGTGAAAATCGTTAGAAAGTCGAAAATGTTTATCGATGCGACACGGATGCGCGCAATCGATCAATTCGCGTAGAAACAATTGTTTCAACTCAAGTGAATAATTGTACAACGTAATCTACTTGCTGCTAAATTAATTTTCAAATGGACGTCCATTGTTCGCAATACACTTAACTCACTTAATTTCTTGTTACTCTCATTATGTCAGCTTAAAAATGATTGATTTATGAGCGATAATTTTAAACTTCTTATTCGCAATAATCAAATTTTAAGACCGATAATAAATTCAGTGAATAATGTGTTTCGACCGCTTTCGCTATCGATTCTACTCGTCTCTTAAAGCTCTGCGTGATAAATCATTTATGATTTTTTTGTATTTGAAGCTAAAAAAATAAAGAATAAGAAATAATAAAAAAATCAATGTTCATTCATAGTAAGAGCATTAAACGAATGAAATCTAATTTATTAAGAATCAAGAATGAGATGAATGTTTAAGTGAATCAATGCACTGTTATCGATCAGTGCGAAGCATCAATTCGCATCACTAATTTTTCTGAATATAAACTAACGAAATAAAATTTAAAAAATTTTGAAATCTGTAATTTAAAACAAACGTATAAAAATCATTTATTATATTGCCGCTATATTTACAGGAATAAAAAAGATGCAAATTTAAAATGTTTGTTATCGACAAGTGTAAAATATTGCACATTAAATAAGAGACTATGCGAAAAGAAAAACATTACACACACACACACACGATCTTATTTAAAAAAATACCCAAATGAAGAAATGGCATTATTTAGTTAAGTAAATTTGTGAAATTTTATGAAATTTTTTTTAAAAAAATATTATTCAATTGATATTTTTTTTTTCTCATTTAAAACATTGATCAATATAAAGAATCGAAATGATTAAAACAATATGATGCCATTTAGGTGGCAACTAATAAAAAAATTATATAAATATTTTTTTTTTCGACTAAATTTATTTGTTTGGTTTGTTTGTTTTTTGTGTTTCTCGCGAGAAATATTTGGAATTAAGATCTTTGAACATTGTGTTATTATATGAGAGGCTTATTTAAACCTGATTGTTGACCGGTAAAACATCGTTTCGCAGGGAATGTGCTAAAAGAAAGGCAAATTCGTTTTGCGTAATTTTAAAACTGTGAATATGACGTTGATTGGGAGAGAGAGAGAGATAGATGAGTAATAATTAAATTTGTAACTGATTGCCGAATAGAATCAATTGATATGAATTTCATGTGTCTTTTCTTCAGATTCCTTTTTACAAATTTGTTGAAACACCGGAAGACGTTTTCCGTTGAAATGCTTGAATATTGTTTCTAATGGAACTTTATCGACAAGTTCATCGACAAGTTCATCAACCGAGTTTTCTTTACCGTATATATTTAAGCTTTGGCACCGAGCGACTGGATTAATTTGTTGATTATTTGGATTTTCTGGCATAGGCACGCGGTTTTTCGCCATTTTTTCTTGCAACGATAGCAACACTTCTTCCGCATCTACTTTCGAGTGAATGAAACTGCAACGAGGCCCAAATGTGCAGAAACCAGTTTCGTGAAAAGCGGTACATTTTTCAGTTTTGTGCTTTGGGTGACGATTTGGCAACGGGCGCAATTCGAAAAGTCCGTGCGCGAAAAGGCATCGATCTGCATATTCACAATGGCCCAATTCAGTATACTGTCGACAGATTTCGGTTTTGTATCTGCGAGCAAACAAAAATTTTATTTTTATCAGCTTATCATTTGCAAAACACCCATTGCATGGTGTGATGCAATAGGTTGGCGAACGTTCTTATCACATCTCGTTTTAATTGGACAATTTGCTAAGTATCAACTGTTTACGTAATAGAAATGAATTCTTATCTCTTTGCATCGAAAGTCAGCGATTTAAATTTTAAAGAAACCGTTATCAATTAAATAAAAAAGTAACAAATCTCTGAATTGCGAAAATACTGTTACATATTGTTTACATTTGGCCGCATTCAACTCACCTGCTCGGATGGTACATAACATTGTGTTTCGGTGGAACGGGCAATTTGCGCTTGTCTTTGTAGCCTTCAATAGATGAAGTCGGCGAGCACGAAGTTGAGCTCGGATGCGATGTTTCATCGCTTTCACTATTCGTTTTCTTCACACCATTATACGCAATTAGAGGGTAAATAATCGCTGCACTAGTGGTCTGCGAAGTGGCCGTGTTGCTTTTATTCGCTAGAAACAATCGCGGAACAAAGGTGGGTGCGGAAGAGGAAAGTTGAGAACGTGGATATTGAACCATCGTACCATTGGCGACTGACTGCATTGCCGCCAGATTTTGCGAACCCACAAAGGATGTATTTTGCACCGGTTTCGAGGTTCGTCCGTAAATGTCATCGTCACTGCTTGACCACTGTTGTTCGTCGAAAGTCGAGCCGAGCGACGAGCGAAACAAATACGAGTGGGCAGTAGAATAATCCTATAATCGGATTAAAAGAATTTTAATTGAAACAAAATGGGACATTCGAAGACACATACCAAAGGAGATACATAATGATAATTTCGCTGATGATAGATATTCATTATTTGCCTTGTTTTCGATTTACTTCTTCAAACAATTTTAAGCCACAAATTTCTTTTTATCGTTTTAAATTCCCGAATTTAAAAAAACGATTTATTGGCTCTGTTATCGATTCGATTTTTCGAAAAAAAAAATTTTTTTAAACGAACAAAGAATCGAACATTTTGCGATCGCACTTTCGACGTAAAAAAATTGTTGATTTCGTTCTCATTCAAAAAACGAACATAATTCGCTATTCGAAATTAAAAAAAAAACTAATTGAAAAATAAAATATTTACAACAAAATGAGAAATGTGAAAATGAAACGAGAAGAAAAGAAAAACGAATTCGTCGCTTATTGTTTACATGTTATCGACAATGGTTCGAATTACTGTTCGACGAGTTGATCGACGAGTTGAGCGAACAAAACGTTAATCAAATGACCAGCTTTGTGCTCTCGATTTACGGTGAGTGAGACCGGTGCTGCTTCTCACTTCGAGCGATTTAATCGTCGTTTTGGACACTCGAAATGCAAATCGACGCCTTCTTTTCGCTGCTTTTCGCCGCAATCTTTTCGTTCGTTTGTGACTCACGAAATGAGCGCCGCACTTTTCGATCGAATGTTTTGAATTTTGCGCTTTTTCTCATATTTTTTTTTTAATTTCTCGTCGAATGTTACGCCATCGTTCGATGCGTTTGTCTTATTTTTTTAAAAACTTTTTTCAAAGTTTTTATTTCTGCAAAATTCAATCGAAAACCTGTGAACTACGTCTGATAATTCTGAATCAAAGCTGAAAAATTACATTTAAGATGTTTTAACATTAATAATAACCGAGATAAAAAATAATATTTAGCACGGAACGAGTTTTAACATTTAAGCAAACAGAGGGAAAATCTTTTAAAATTTCAGTCAGCAATCAAAAAATTTCTTCATGAACTTAATGTTAAAAATCGCACGCGACTAGCTCGCTTTGCGCGCAAAATTCGCATATGGTGGAGTAATTCTTAATATATTCATGAAGTTCTATCTTTATACCAAATTTAATTTAAATCCGGAACGTGCATAAAATGCAGTTTCCTTGTTAGACGTGCTTATCAAAATCGGGATTATTTATGATTTTTTTAAATTTAAAATTTAAAAATAAATTTTAAAGAACAAATGGTCACTTGTCACTAGATGACGCTGAGAAAAATTCAATGGTCTAAAAGTCCAAAATGTATAAGGCATGTATAAAACGGTGTGATACAGCGATATATAATACAAAAATTGTATCTTGCCAACTATAGAAATAGTTAATCGCTTGAATAGACCCATAAACAAGTGTAATAAGCGCGAAAACAATCGCCAAGATCATTCTAACCCATTTAATTAAGAAAATTTAATCATTTTGTGAATAAAATTTTATTAACAATTGATTCAAAACGAATTTTTACCAATTTAAAAGTTTGCTTCGGTCCGGTCACATAATCGAAAATAATATAACCAGCTAATGCTTTTGACGTGATCATGAACACAAGTAATTTGGCTGGTCTCTCGTTTAAAACACCATCAAATACATGAAATATACACATGACTGTGTTTAAAAAAATGATTAATGGTCTTGAAAAAAATTCAAATTACTTGTTGTTCATAAAGTAAATAAAGCGAATGTATCGATGCTGTTGCATGACGTTTTTATAATCTTGCTTAAAAACAAAAGTTTATGCTAAACGTATTAAAAATAACTAGCTTGAGCTCTCTGAGAATAATTTTAGCTTTCTTATTTTATTTTTAAGTCTAGGAGTGTTGAGGTTAACTTTTTAAATTGGTTACTTGCATCATATTGTATTTCACTGATCAACAAAAATTAGCTTTTCGACCTCAAAAAAATTGTTGATTAAAAATTTTCTTGTGAAATATTCACTTTATTTGTCTGTACACGCTTTATTTTCAGCTCAAGAGTAAGCACTAAAAATAAAGCTAAACATAACGATAATGGAAAACAAGAATTGACGTTTTAAAATAGTAACAGAATTTAATCAGTTTCTTAACATTAGTAAACATCGTCGAAATAGTGAACGTAAAATTTTTATTTGAGCGCTTCAAGTCGGAGATTATCGATATTCGCTTCGATTAGTTTTATCAGCTCAAACTGACATAATCAATTCGAAATATTCAAATAATTTAATTTTTTTTTTCAAAACGAAATGTTTTGCGAATATTGACAAATGAGAAATTTTTCGCCAAATTACTTTTGACTTCATTCCAAATACTTTGCTTCACTTGTTCGTTTGCACACGGTTCAATGTTTTCTGTGAAGTAGACGATGGCAAGATGCACAAACAAAATAAAAAAATATTTTGTGAAATATCTTAGAACAAGTTTTTACTTGAACAGAATTGTAAAAATAGAATTTTTGTCTATTGTAAATCGTTTGTAACTATTTGATTAGCTGAATTAAAAAAAAAATGTGAACGTTTTAAGCCGTAAGAAGAAAATAGCAAATAAACAAACCGAAAATAGTTTTTAAATGCACTCGACGAAATAAAGACGCAAATATAATATAATAAAAAAATTTTGTTACAGTACTAAAATAGATTATAGAGAAAATAAGAAATTTGATACTTTAATTTTCACTTATTAAATATTTACTCACAAACAATTCATAATTTCACATGTTTTGAATTTCGAGTGGCTAACACGTAGAAATTCAAAAAATGTTCGTTTTAATTGTAAATAAGTGAATACGTCTTTTACCTTTTTTTATATAACACGTGAACTGTCCTTAAAAGGCGGCTGCCTTCCACTCTATCGAAAAGTCACTCCTACTTAGAACGCTTTAAAAAGTTTTGCAAACTTCACGCAAAACAACAGTTAGAACGCGTTGCTTAATTCGAGAAGCGAACAGCGTTGTAATTATACAGTGAAATGGTTAGAACTTGTTTCGATTGGTAATTTAAAATGTTAAAGTGAATTAAACATTTTCTTAAGGTTGATTTAATCGATGAGAAGCAATTGAGAAGTTCATTCGAAGATGCTAAAGATTCATACGGTAAAGTGTCGATCGGCGCTTTTCTCGATATTCTCAAGACGCATGGTGTAGATCCGAACGACAAAATTGTCACAATGATCTTAAATGAATTTGGTGAGTGTCGAATTAGAAAAAAATTTATCGAATGCATTTTGTTAAATTAAACAATCTCGACAGAAGACGCAAAAGAATTCGACAACGATAAATTGAGCTTATTTTTCGAGCATCTCGAAGGAAAATTGGATCGAGATTTAAATTTGCGTAAAGTGTTCAATTTGATCGACGCAGATAAGGACGGATTTCTCGATGCGCACGAGATCAAAGAGGCGTTTTCGATGCTCAAGCATCCGGTCAGCGAGAGTAAGGTGAGAGAGTTGATGATCGAAGCGGACACCGACAAGGATGGACGAATCAGTTACAATGAGTTTAGATTCAGCAACGCTCTCAAGAATTACGCTGCTGATTTGTTGTAGACACAAGAGTCAATTAGCTTCAATATTCACGAGTTTTTTCACGAGTTTTTTTTAATGCATTATGTTCTTAAGTTATTATTTTAAATATTAGCAACAATCATTAAACAAATTGTGAATTTAGAAGTGAGTGAAAGGTGTAGCTAAGATCGTTTTCAAACGATCGATTTTAAGCAATGATTGAGACCAAAATGAATTTTTAAAATTTTAATTTTTAATATTGTGTGTTTGGTGACACGAGTGCAATTTTAGTTTGCGGTTTGCGCTGTTAATTTCAATTATTCCTTCATTTTATATTCATTTTTACTTATTTAATTGTTTATGAAATAAAATGATCAAGTGAGAGTTACGCTTTGAAACTAAGTGTGTCTCGCAAAGCGTGTACAATAGACGAGTAAAGTCTGTGCACAAAAGACGGCGTAATGGACAAGAAGTTCAGTGACTTTATCATTGGTGGTCGCCGTCTGCGCGAAGCTTCTTTGGCTTCTTTCGCTGCGTATAAAAGTGCGAAAAACACGAATCGCCAGCATTTGAAAGCGAGCGCAGCAAAGCTCTAACTTCGAACGTGTTTAAGATGTCTCAACGCGCTATTCCCTCGATACAAGTCGCCTTACGCCCGAACAGCAATTACTGGGATCTGTTCGACGTGCCCCAACGATTGTTCGATCAGCACTTCGGTCTCGGCATCAACGACGATCACTTCAAGTCGCTGATGCTGTTGCCTCAATTTCAAAGGCATCTCTTGCAGCAAATGAAAAAAATGGATCCGAAATCGGGTGTGAGCGAAGTGAAGAACGACAAAAATGAGTTTCGAGTTCAATTGGACGTGTCGCACTTCACACCCGAAGAACTCAGCGTGAAAATGCTCGACAACAATGTGCTGGTGGTTGAAGGCAAACACGAAGAGAAGCCGGACGAACACGGTTATATAAGCCGTCAATTCGCGCGAAAGTATATGCTGCCGCAAGACGTGGACAAGGAGAAGCTGAGCTCTTCGTTCACAAGCGAAGGACTGCTGGTGATTTCGGCTCCGAAATTGGCTATCGAAGCGACTGGCACCGAGAAATCGATTCCGATCGAAGTGAAGCACGCTTGAAGCTCAGACCGGCGTATAAAAGAAAAGGTCGATTCAGGCTTCAAAAGCCTCACCTTAGTTCTCATTAAATG
Organism: Dinothrombium tinctorium; assembly: GCA_003675995.1. Taxonomy (NCBI): domain Eukaryota; kingdom Metazoa; phylum Arthropoda; class Arachnida; order Trombidiformes; family Trombidiidae; genus Dinothrombium; species Dinothrombium tinctorium. Next base: position 3,871 of record NCKU01001162.1, on the reverse strand, counting down.
AGACAATAAAAAAAAATAATTTAAATTAGAAAAATTGTCAAACTAAAATTAAAATTTCAATCATTTAGTGTTTTTGTATTTTTTTTTATTTTATTTTGAATTTAGCTTTTTCAAGTGGGTGGTCAATTGTGGCAATTTTTTTTTACCTTAAATGTTGTTTTTTTGATTTACATTCCGCACATAATTCAAAAATTGAATTAAAGCTACCAACGTTTTTTGAATTTTTGTTTTCCGACCTTGCTTCAGACGCGAATTCATTCACATCGAAACGTTGAACCGCGTGAAGAAGAAGCGCGAGAAGATGCTTCGCGCAGTAGACCGGCGATCAACGACCTCTTCTTCGTCTGCGAACTCTTTTTTGCTTTCGCTTCGCTTCGCTGTTACGTGCATTTCACTATTTCAGGTGAGTGCGGGTTATTAGGCTCTTGCTCGCCGCTCCTGTCTGCGCAACTATTTCAATGTCAGCCTCGATAACAACAGCGAAAATTCTTTTCTTAGTTGTTTTTTGTTATTCCGAAATCGGCGAGACATCGATTCTCGTGCAGCGAAATCATCGAATTGATGTCGGCTTCGAATGAGAGAATAACGCGATTTCGCTCACAGACCATTTTAAACAATTAAAACTTTTGATTTTGATTCAATTTGAAAGTGCGAAGTATTGAAACGAAAAAATACTAAAAATTAAATTAAATTATCTCGATCAAATTTATTTCAGCTTCTTTACTATTTGAACAAAATTGAAACTTTGGCCAACAAAGTTCGTCGCTGCATTGAAATCCAATTTTAAATTGAATTAAATTTTTCTTATCCGCATTGTTTAAATAACAGCGTGCGTTTGTCCTTTCAAATATTTTATCTTCAAATAAATAAAATAAATTTAACCTCAAACGAAAGTCTAAAAGATTAACTTGTTCAATTTATTTACATTTAAATAACTCGTGAAGCGAAGCTTTTTTACTTTTGCCTTTTCGAAATAAGTTTGATTTCAAATGGCGCCAACATTTCAAAAATAGACTAAACGCAATTAGTAAAAAAAAAAAATATTTTCAACTTTCGAAAACACATCGTGAATTCACTTGTTTATTCAATTCACCGGCTAGACCATCTTTTATTTTGAACTACGCTTTTGAGATAAAGCCAAAATCGAAGCGCGATTTCGCATCAGCGATGTTGGCGCATTATAAACACAAATTTTCATTATTTCAAGTTCACAGTGTTAGTAAACAAAATCTCGGAACTCGTGAGCGATTGAGATAAATTTTGATCGCTTCGGTTTACCTCTTATTCGATAAAAATTGATTCGATAGTCGGTTCACGAGTTTTATTGCAAGTGCTTGTGAATGTTCTCTCGTCTGTTTTTGGTCTTAATCCAACACAAATCTCAGAAATTATATATGGCAATCACTTCCTCTGCTCTCTTCGCCTTATCGAACGAGGTCATTGTGTTTAATCGTATGCAACTTAAGATCAGCATTTGACTCCATCTTCAGAGTGATCAAGTAAAGATCATTCGAAAGCGCAAAAAAAGCTTCTTACTTTCAGAAGTGGGACGTGTGCGCCATAAAAAGCTTCGGTGCGATTTCTGTTGTTCCCGCAGGTGCAGTGATTGACTCTCGAGAAAAGAGCTGAAAAACACGAGGACGAAACCGGCTCACTGTTGATTTGCTTTCACTAATTGGTATTCTTCGCGCGATTACATTTACCAGCAAATGAGTTCGGTCTCGCCGATCGAATGCAATCACTTAGACGATGACGACCACGGACGATGTGTTCGCGGGAAATTAGCGAAAAGTACTTCGCTAAAGACGTCAACCAACAAAAGTGGGCCGCAGAGAAGGAAAAGCGTTCACTTTGCCGACGCGTTCGGCCTCAATCTCGAATGTGTACATCTTATTTACGGCGGTCAGCCGAATGTGCCGAGCTCAGCGTTTTCGCATCTTAACATTTCAAACGATTTAAATGGTCTAACACAACTGGTCAATGATTTAACTAACTGCGACGCTGTGTATAATGCCTCGCAAAGCAAAATTTTAAAATTGAATCCCGATTTCGTCGAGCCATTTACACTTGCAGATTTCTTCGACAGAGTGAGAAGCCAAAAAGTGTGTCTGCAAAATTGTTTCGTCACTAATTTAGAAACACAAGTGAATATTCACTGTATTATCTTAGTCATAAATCTTTCGTTCGAGAAAAATGTTAAAGTCCGGTACACGAAAGACAACTGGAGAACTTGGAGCGACTTGGCGGCGAAGTATGTGCCCAATTCTAATAACGGATGGAGTGATAAATTTATGGTTGAACTTTGTTTCAATACAAATTCAACCGGCGAGCTTGTTGCCGGTCAAAAAGTGTCTTTTGCGATATGCTTCTCGGTTGACGGCAGAGAATATTGGGACAACAATTTGGGCTCGAATTATTCTTTCATCTGTAGTTTTTAAATTGAATCTGATTTTCTTTTTCAATCGTTGTTACGCTTTGTTTGTTTAAAAATAAATAGAATATAATGCAACAGCGTAATGAAATTATTACTTCATTAGTGAACACAGTGTTCACTTATTAGCTTTTTAAATCGTTTACATTTAAGTAAATTGCCTTTAACAATAATTTAAATTCTTTTCCTGTTGTTTTTCAACACTTGTTCTTCCTCAAGTAGATGAGAAAAAATGAATTAATATTTTAAATTTTATATGAAGCAAATCGCAAATTTTCTTATGTGCAAAATATTGATTTCATAGTGTTTATACGTAAAATAAATTAAATTACAGAAATAAGAATTTTTGATAGCAAATGGTGATTATAAAAAAATGAAAATAAACTCGAAAATAGCGATAAACTCGTTAGCGATTATTGTAAAGAAGGCAAAAGCAGAAATGAGCTTATCGAAAGTTTCAATTTCAATTCTAAATCTTCAGAATTCCGGTAAATTGTTGCAAAAAAAAACGCGCCATAAGAATGACACGATCTTATTTATTCTGTTGCAACCGACAGTGAAAAGAAGAGGCGATACAAACCCGGGACTCGAACCCAGGGTGAATGGTGATACCACACAAATGATTAAAAATTTTTGCAACCAAAAAAGCTCTAAGAGCAGAATATAAAACCCTAAATATAAGAATATTAACTTAAGCGCTAAAAGATTAAAAAAAATAATTGAACTATAAGAATTGGTTTAAAAAAGTTATTCAGAAAAATAGATCAGAGAAAAAAAATTTCGATTTTTATCAAAGAAGTTTAAAAAAAAAAATACAATGAGCAACATTAGTAATCCATGAAATTGATATTCTTATGATAATTTTTCTGGTTCATTCAATCTACATTTGAATGTTTTTTCAATTTTATTTTTATTTCTGATAAAGGATGATAGGATAGACCAAATAACTTCTCATTTGGGTGCCCTTCGTCTAAAGAAACAATCGCATATTTCCTTAAAACATGAGCCAATACAAGTTTCATCTCAATCATTGCCAATCGCTGTCCAATACAATTGCGCGGTCCAGAAGCAAACGGCATAAAGGAAGCGTTAATTTTACTCAAGTCGTCAATTAAAAATCTTTCAGGTTTGAACTCTTGCGGATTCGGAAAAACGTCTTCATTGCGATGAAGCTTTAAAATATTAAACCACACATTTGTGCCTTGGGGAATAATCAAATCTCTCATTTCAATATCTTTCGTCACCTTTCTTGCAACCAGTGGAACTGGTGGATAAATACGCATTGCTTCTTTAAGCGCACATTCTGTGTAAGTCATTTTACTCAAATCTTCTCGAGTAATTTCTCTTTCGTTATCATCTCTGAAAATTGAATGAAGCTCTTCTCTTATTTTTCTCTGCACCTCCTCATGTTGTCCGATTAGCAAAAAAGCCCAACACAAA